>CAOJCR015918531.1:0-11170 GCA_948330485.1 Euphorbia neoarborescens
ATAAGATATTCCATTTTTCTGGCTGATATAGCCCTTTCCTCTACCTGACCCAGATTGCCGACTTGATGCTGATTTTAAGTCTAATTTCGATTCCTATCTTATGGTTGATTAACACTAACATTATTGCCCTTGTCCTCCTCCTCACGAATGCTTGGGTTCAAAAGATCCATTCTTGCTTAGAGTATTCTAAAATTACAATAGGCCACCGTTAGATGCACATTCCTCTGACGAGGTTGAACGTAATGCCTAAATGGATGGGTGAACATGAGATGTAAGATGAGGGACATGTATGTAAAAATGTTATAGAATGAATGGATATGGATGTCTTGTGATGTTGATGATGAATGAGAAGTGATTGATCTTCGTGGACTTAAGCATAAGCTATAATGATATCTATCCATAAGATGGAATGAT
This sequence comes from Euphorbia neoarborescens, assembly GCA_948330485.1. Taxonomy (NCBI): domain Eukaryota; kingdom Viridiplantae; phylum Streptophyta; class Magnoliopsida; order Malpighiales; family Euphorbiaceae; genus Euphorbia; species Euphorbia neoarborescens. The sequence goes on from CAOJCR015918531.1 coordinate 415, forward strand.
TTCTATCTATAAATTGGGATGATATCTATATGGGATATGGAATGAAGTCTATCCATAAATGGGAATGATGTCAATCTATGAGATGGAGTGATTTCTATCCAAGAGATGGAATGATGTCTATCCATGAAATGGAATAATGTCTAGCAGAGAGATGGGATGATGTCTATCCGTAAGATGGAATGATATCTGTCGAAGAGATGCAATGATTTCTATCCATAAATTGGAATGACATCTATCCAAGAGATGGAATGGTGTCTATCCATAAATTGGAATGATGTCTACCTGAGAGATAGAATGATGTCTATCCATAAATTATAAAGATGTCTATCCAAGAGATGGAATGATGTCTATCCATGAATTGGAATGATGTCTATCCAAGAGATGGAATGATGTCTTTCCTTAAATTAGAATGATGTCTGTCCAAGAGATGGAATGATGTCTATCTATGAATTGGAATGATGTCTATCCGAGAGATGGAATTATGTCTATCTATAAATTGGAATAATGTTTTTCCAAGATATGGAATGATGTCTATCTATAAATTTGAATGATGTCTATCTGAGAGATGGAATGATATCTATCTATAAGTTAGAATGATTTCTATCCAAGAGGTGGAAAGAAGTCTATCCATAAACTATAATGATGTTTTTGTTCCTACATGCTATGATTGTTCCTTAACATAGGGGCATGTGTTTGAATGAACGGTCATGGCATTTTGATGAATGACATGGCATTGTGTAACATTGCCTTTGACTGAATACTCACATATTATTGTGACATTAGATCATGTAAATGACGATGGCGCATTTATAATAAATGTGTGGATATGCTTAAGTGATAATGTTTTGATCATGTAATGTGGATCTTTTGCAAATTGCTCTTTTTGTAAAGGCAAACAAATGGTGCCCCACAAAATAAAGTGAAATAAAGCTTCATTGAAATACATATTCATCAAAAGAGAAATAATGATCATTTCCCAAATTATAAAGTAAAACTAGCCCTCTCTTCACGAGTAGGTAAAGTCCTAACTCCTTTAAGCCAAATCCCATACTCCTTGTCTGGTTCTACAACTGATGGATTGACATCAATCTTTTCAAAATGCATGGAGCGAGCCCACCTTTCTCAGAATATTTTCTGCCATGCCTCTATATACTCGGCTTCCTCCACTTTGGAAACTAATGTCGGAACCTGTTTTTAGAGCCTACACTATCTACATAGTCTCAATGGTGAATAAAAGTTAAGCTTTATGAGTCCCAATAGTTTGATATCATGGTCCTATATAGACACTTGAACATCAGTTATTTTCCACCAAGGACATGTCCATTAGATGTCTGAGTGGGTCAAGTTAGATAACTTGTGAAGCCAGTCTACCTTATTTATGTATGGTGTTCCTAGAGTGAGGAATGGTCATTCTTTGATTTGGGGGAGTTTGTATTTGGAGAAGTGGCATTTGGGTGGTACAATTAGGGATAGTTTTTCCACAAGCCAAACTTGAAGGATGGTTAGACATGGGCTTATGTGTATGTTATTGGTTTTGGAATATTTATTTAGGGAGATAAGAGTTTTGACGAGGATGAGGCCTATGAGAGAAGCCCTTTTAGCCATTTGAGAGATAGTAGAAGCCATTCTAAAAGGGCAGGTACTGTATGACTAACCCAATGGTTGGTGCATAATCATTATGCTTACTATGTGTGTCCAACTAGGGTGTGTACTTTAAGTAAGGGAACACTAATCTAAGACTACCATTAAGTTGAACCCCATGGTGGAAGAACCCTTGTGAAGCAGTGAAAGGAATACTTCATGTTCTCCCTTAGGGAATGATAACTCCTTGGCTACCATTCCTGGATACCCATAGACGATTTCTGGTATAGCAAGAAGTGTCCCTCAGGAGTTATGGAACAGAATTCTTCAAACATTGGACACAGTTCAGTGTCGCTGAATCTAAAAACATTATCCATTGGATCCCAAAAGGTGATGCAAGTTTTAAACAAATCGGGTAACAGACAGATGTTAAAACATAGCTTATTATCTTTCAAGCTAAAGGTCTTGACTATGGCCCAATCCGAGTTGCAGAGCAATTAGAGGAATGTATAAAATATTGGTTCAAAATTTGCTATGGAACCTTTTGAAAACATGAAGCTTGCAAGTAAGTCTATTTTTGAAAACGTCAAAATTATGGAAATATGTAGCCTTACAGATTAATGTGATGATGCACATGATAGCATTTGTGTATGACATGGTATGGAATATTAACAATGCATAGTGTAACATTATTCGTGACATGACATCATGTGATGATATGGGAAGTGACATAATAGATTATGTACGGTCTGGCATTATACATGACATGGCATAATGTGATAATGACGTAAGGAATGGCAGAATGAGTCGATGATGCATGGCATAGCGTTGTGTATGGAATGGTACCTTGTGATAATGTATGTTATGGAACCATGAATTAGGCATGACATGGTATGAAATGTTGATAGTGCATGGAATGACATCGTGCATGGCATGGCATCAGGTGATGATGTATGATGTGGCATCACAACTTATGCATGGCATGGCATTGTACGTGATATGGCATCACGTGATGATGTGCGAAGCGCATCACGAATTATACATGGTGTGGCATTGTACATGACATGGTATAATGTGCTAATGATGTATGGCATGGCATAATGAGTCGATGATGCATGGTATGGCATTGTGCATGGCATGGCATCATGTGATTATATATGGTATGGCACCATGAATTATGCATGGCATGTCATTATACATGACACGGTATGAAATATTGATGATGCATGACATGGCATTTGGTGATGATGTGTTATGTGGCATTACGGCTTATACATGACGTGGCGTTGTACATGACCTGGCATAATATGCTATTGACGTATGGCATGGCATAATGAGTCAATGATTCATGGCATGGCGTTGTGCATGGAATGGTATTGTGTGATGATGTATGGTATGGCACCATGAATTATGCATGGCATGGCATTGTGTATAACATGTTATGAAATGTTGATGATGCATGCCATGACATCGTGCATGACATGGCATCGGTGATGATGTGTGATGTGGCATCACGCCTTATACATGGCATGGCATTGTACGTGATATGGCATGGCATTGTACATGTTGATGGTGTGTGGCATGACATTATGCATAGCATGGCATTATGCATGATATGGCATGAAATGTTGATGACGCATGGTATGGCATTATGCATGGCATGGCCTCAGGGGATGACGTGTGATGCGGTGTAATGGATAATGGTATGGTATTTTTGTATGACATGGTGCTTACATAGCATGGTATGAAGGATATGATACCTCATTTGGGTGGATCCTAAAAAAATGTTATGATGTTAGATGTTTGATCGTAGTGCACCCTTGTGATGGTGTAAAAATGATATTATGTCGTGAGACACAGACAAAAGTGCATATGGCTGAATATAAAACATGGGTTAGCATGGCATAAAATGTGTGTGCGCTAAGATATGGAATGATTAGCTTGGATGCATGTAATAGGAACATAGAAACACAAACAAGAGCAAATAGCATGCGAAGCAGAAATTTCCAACCTTATTTCTCTGCGTGGTATACCGTCTCTAATCATCACTAGATTGGGCTCTCCTTGTCATTAATGAGGAATGACAAGGGCCGTAAATAGATTCATTTTAGTTTATGTTTGGGAAACCTAAGGGAAGTTGCTATGGCTTCTATATACAGGAAAGTCAAGTCTGGTTAGCAAAGGAGGGTCCCATAGCAAAATATACTCTCTTTCTCTCCCTAAATGGGTTCATACAAGAAGAGTTAGTATGAGTCTATCGGTGGCTTTCCCAATATATGCCCTTGGAACCAAAGAGGCACACAATAATTACTTTTTCGAGAGAGCCAAGGGAGGTATGGTGGTCTTATTTTTGTGGGTGCAATGCTGTATCAATTAAATGCATATAAAAAAATACATTTGAATGGATGTAAACATACTTCGTTTAAAAATATTATCGATTTTTTTAAAGTCATTTGAAAAAGACTTTTAAGGGTTGTCAAAAATTCCTTTTAAAAATTTTAAAGTTTAAAGACTTTTGGAAACATTAGAAAAGAAAGATGGTCCCTAGCAGCATCGCCACTGTGAGCGGATGACCTTTTAAGGTGATGCAGACTTGCTTTTAAAAATTAAAGTAAAGCGAGGAAAACAAATTATTTTGATTTTAGAGTTAAAGAGATAATAGATTTGAAAAGCATTTCTTAAGCTAATGAAATAATTCTTTCCAAAACTCCTCTCTCATCAGAAGCAATTCTATGATTTTTGGAGGAAGAACATCTCAAACAAAATATGTATGTGAATGCGAGCTTAGGAGTTTTGCTTAAAACATGAATTAAAAATTTGGTTTTAACGAAAGTTTAAGACAACTGAACAAATCCTTAAGCAATTATGTTTTATTCCTTGAACACCTTTCACCTAAAAAGCGAGATAAGGTTCCCTTGGAGAAATTCCTTAATTCAATGTGCGCTTTAATACGGGCTTTAGGATTTTTAGTTTTGAAAACCAATTTTGAGAAAGAAAATATTTTTTTAAGAAATTCAAACACGAATTTCTAAGAAAACGATATTTGGAGTCACCACCCAATTCCAAGCTCTACCAGGAATTAATTCAGGGTATTTCTTGGATCCTAAGTTCAAATCCAAAACTGTGATCCAGAGATCGAGTTCGGACAATGCATTTACTCATCTTTTTTCAAAAGACGTTTAAGAAATCAACAATGTTTTAAAACAAATTATTTTTATTTGAAAAAAGCCTAAATTGATTTTATTTTGATTTTGAGGTGATCGAGCACACAAAAGCAATAAAGAACATGGTAAAAATATACACATCATTTACAATCCATTCACACAAGCTATACTACATGGCACATTTGTTGAATTTGGGATTAGGGAAACATCCATCATACATACATTAAAACATGCATACTTCGAGCTTGAATTTAAACACATTACACATATGATACTTGAAATGGACATTTATCGGGAACGGGGAAGTACGATAGCTCAGGTTCACTCATTTAGGGGGCCGCTTGACCTGACTCAATTAGTCGGATCAAAAGGGTTTGGGCGGCCGAAAGATGGTCTTGTAATGGCCCGAAAACATTTTTTTGTCATTTTCAAATGGCATTGAGGTGATTATTATTCTGAAAAACTTTTGACTAGATTTTAGTTGTCATTGGTATGCAATGTTGTTTAACAAATATATGGGAAATTTTTCCGTTCATGACATTATGTTAGCAGCCCTAAACCCAGCTTCTTGGCTCGGTTTTCTTGATGTAGTCACGTATTTATATTAAAATCTATGGTTGCACATATAAATATATAACACATTCATACATCTACACACATAGATTTTGCCCTTCAAGTAAATAAAAACTTAAGTACATGAACAAAATGCATGAAGGATGCATGACTTAGAAATCTTTAATCAAAATATTTCTAGGAAAATCGGTGTTTATGCAAAGATAAATCAAGTTAAAATGAAAACCTCGAAAGATGGGTCAAAAGGGGGTGCATAAGGGTAAAAATGAATAAAAAAGAAAAAAAAGAGAGAGAAGATAGTGGCAAGTCACGATCGCGGTTCTGCATGTCACGATTGCGGCCTGCCTTTGGAAACCAAGGCCACTACACGTATATGTTTTAGAAATGCAATATCTCATACTTTTCTTATCCGAATTGCACATATAATATACTATTGGAAAGTACTTTTAATTTAGAACATTATGGATCCTTTATATCATTTTAGTTTTGACCTTAAACATGTCATAATTTGGTTAGACTTTAACAATTCATTTTACAAAAAAACAACATGTTTTCCTACGATTTTCAAGTTCCTTTTTTGTGTGGTCAGAAAATTGAAATTATTTTGGGAACTCCGGTATCTAGTTTTAACTATTTTTTATGATAATGACCAAGATAATATGTCATTTTAACACCATATTTTACAACTTTACAATTTTTATGTCCAAGAGCACTTATGTTCATTTCACCCTTTTTCAGTCCATTTTTGTTCATTCTTAGTCCGATTTTGTCCTTTTAAGTCTGGGTTTTTCCAAAAACACTCCAAGATAGCAAAGGAAGTAAAAATTTTCACACAGGGAAATTTTCATTGACCTTTATCTGTTTTCCCGAAATACTTTGCATTTTCCGACCAAAGTTTCGATTTTACAATATATGTTACATTTTATGCAAGAAATACATGGCACTAAACCTAAAACAAGCAAATATGAAGCATTTACATGGAAAATAGGAGAATAAAATAGTTTTTAGGGTCAAGATTACCTTTCTACCGAGTATCCACGAGTTGGGTGTCTAGAATCTGAGCTTGCTTCGGTTGTCTCCGTTAGAACCCAAGCCATTTCTTTCCTTTTGAGTTTGATATGCTCTCAACTACCAAAACCCAGAGCAAGAAGATTTATTGACTAAATCCCACACTTTGGTTTTCTTTTTGCTTATTTTTTTTAAGAAAAAGATAAAGAATAAGAAGGAGATGAAGAGGATTAAGATGGAAGATGAAGTGAGTAGAGAAGAGATGAACACCATGTGAAAAATGAGAGCCTTTTCCCCTTAATTTTCTCCTCTAAAAACATATGTCCCCCCCTCACAAATCAGATTTTTAACACTTTGTGGACAAAAAAGATGGTCTTATCCACAAGTAGCAAAAGTTTGAAAATCCTTTCCTTTGGTTTCCCTCCATTTTGGTGTAAGGAGGAGCCTTTTCATTAAATGAGTGAAGATGCTATCTTCTTTTCTTTCTGTGTTTTATTTCTTAATAGTATTTTTTGTTTTTTGGGGTTATAAAAGATGAACTATATTTATTTATTTCTTTATGAAAAATAAAGAAAGAATTATTTTAACTTCATTTTCCATAAACTAAAATTTGAGGGAAATAACAATATTTTTGCTCCATTATTTGGAAGATTTGGAAGATGGGTGTATGGGACATAAAATGGATTTGAGCCCACATGCCCACGGTTGATTTTAGTCCAAAAAAATTACTTGAGAAAGACTTGATTCAGATTTTTATGGCATATATATCGAAGTCCTCGGCCTTTCTCTTGATCAACCCTGGTGAATACCGAAGCGTGAAACAGTATCGATGAGAACCGATTTCATCATTACCTCGGGAAAAAATCCCATACTAATAGCATATAATTTTAATTCATTAATTTATTATGAATGAAATTTAATTAGTTTATGTGCAATAGGAATTAATTATATATTGATTAAAATCTAATTATGTAAATTGTCATATTTAATTAAATTAATTCATAGTTAAATTAATTTATCAATTTGCCGAAAGGTGAAATTGAGAATTAAAATATAATTAATGGATTTAATTATTAGTTTACAAAATTATTTTTAGGCGGTGGAATTTAATTGGACCGATCAAAATTAATTGGGCTTGGAAGCTAGTGGTTTATGTTTTTACACACCTAGACCAGCTAGGGTTTTAACGGTCCAATTAGAAAAGCAATAGGATGGAAGAAAATTAGGTTAACTGATTGATTTAGTATGATTTGCGCTTTTCACCCTGAGAAAAGGAGAGAATTTTATTCATGCATTCTGAGAGATTTTATGAGCCATTGGGATCTAAGCTCAACCCGCTAGCACGGATCTCTCGCCTAGAGGAGTTCATGCATTACACTTGGACATAGTCGAAAGGATTCAACAGTGTCTCTCGAAGAGATAATTAGAAGTTCTTGGATCTTTCTTTCACTTCTTCTGTAACCCTAAATGGGTTCAAAATAGATACATAGTTAATTGGATTCCTCATATCTGCCAAATTGGTTCCTTGGGGATTGGATCCAAAAATTTAAACAAATATTCCGTTGCGCCTGATGAATTTTTGGGCGCATTCGATCCCCAACACATGTAATTCATGTGGAAAATGAATGATCATACTTTCATATAATTTATGTAAAAAATGTATGAGCATATTGTAAATCATGTGAAGAATGCATGGGCATACTTTGTAATGAAAGACCATATTTTAAATATCATGTATGAACATGTAATTCATATGGAGAATGAATGATCATACTTTTATGTAATTCATGTGAAAAATGCATGGGCATATTCTAATTCATGTGAAGAATGCATGAGCATACTTTTTGATGATTGAGCAAACTTTTGAATATCATGTATGGACATATAATTCATGGTGAGGATGAATGAGCATACTTTTATGTAATCCATATGAAAAATTCATGGGAATACCATTTAAATACCATATATAGACATGTAATTGATGTGGAGTATGAATGATTATACTCTTATGTAATTCATATGAAAAATACATGAGCATATTATAGTTAATGTGAAGAATGGAAGGGCATACTTTGTGATCAGTGATCATGCTTTTAAATATCATGTATGGATACGTAATTCATGTAACAAATGAATGAGCATATTTTTATGCAATTCGTATTAAAGAATGCATAAGCATACTTCATGTATAGATATGTAATTCATGTGGAGAATGAAAGATCGTGCTCTTATGTAATTCATGTGAAAAATTCATAGGAATATTTTTTTTTGAATACCATGTATGGACACGTAACTTATCTAGAGAATGAATGAGTAAACGTCCAAGTGAAGAATGCATAGGCACACTTTTTGAATACCATGTTTAGATAAGTAATTCATGTAGATGGCGAATGAGCATACTTTCATGTGAAGAATGTATGGGTATACCTTCTACCATGTATGGACATGTAATTCTTATGGAAAATGAATGAGCATACTTAAAATAATGTTTCATGCATGGGTTGTGAGTGCTTTAGGTGCATCTTAGGTGTTTCTCAACTATACTTGTATGTGTTTCCTAATGTGGGAGAACTAGATAACGGGCATTTAAGTCCATAATTTATAATGGCTATATAAAAATGTGGTTAGCAGGATATATATAAGCATGGAATATATATGTAATGCATAATGGCTTCATAAAGATATAGCTAGCATGACATAATATGGATGTGTATGAGTCACGATTCGAATTAAGGTTCACATGGATGTTTTTGGTCACAACACAAGTAGGAATATACATGTAGCATGCGAAACGTTATTCCCAACCTTATAACTCCATGCAGTGAAGTCAGTCTCTTTCCTAGGTGGGCTTAATGCAACTACTTATGCAAACACATAGGTTTGGTACCTTATGTGAAGTTTCTAATGTTGCTATATGTAGGTTTAGTCAAGGGTAAAAGGCTCTCATAGCTTTTACATACTTCTCACAACTTGAAGTTGTGGTACATACGAAGCATATGAGTGGATCTCCTAGTAGGTGTCCTTATGACCGAACTGTGAAACACAAGCGTCGCTTTCTCGGGATTACCGGGTAAAAGGGTGGTCCCAAATGCAATAGCTAAATAAAGCATTAAATAAAAAATAATGACTTAATTCCAATTCCAATTTCCAAACTTATATTTGGTATTCATAAAAAAAAAAACTTTTTAATTTTAAATTCATGAAAACTTTAATTGAAAAGAAAAATCCCCAGTGGAGTCACAACTATGAGCGAACGACAGTTAATTGCGACACTATGAAGTGCATCGGGGCTTTTAAATATCCCACTAAAAATTAGGTTTAGAAAAGGTTCATTTAGAGTCGCCACCCGAATTAGCTCAATCTAGAAAATTAAAATGGCTGAACTGGGTGAGGCCACCATACAACAAAAGATAGAGATTCTAGGTTCAGGATAAAACACCTATAATTTTGGAAATTGGAATTAAAATATGCATTAAAATAGACCTAATTCAATTTAGTTTAAACATGCGGAATTCATGCAAAAGTGGTAAATTAAATTAATTCAAAATATTGCTAATTAGTTCAAAAAGCAGTAAAATCACGAACAACAGAATATATTGAATAGATAACAGAATTAAACTTGTAGCTAGATTCATATAATCTTTTTATCACAGTCACAAAGCATTCATACATATGAATATATAAATACAAAAGTGAAAGGTAATTTAGGAAACATACTTGAATGCAATATTTTCCAGGTTAAGAAGCTTATTAGAATAACCTGCAATTTTAGTTTACAATTGTTAATCCAGACATATTTTAGTCATCAGAAAAACTGAAACGACATTTAATTGACAAATGAATAATAAGTTTGAACGAATTGAACCGGCCAGAACTAGCTAAGGAGTTATACATGCACTGTCACACCCCGCAACTTCTGATATTAGTTTTATGTATGAAAATAACTATCTTTGGTATAGAAACTTAGTTTTTAATGAAAAAGGGCTAAGTGTAGAAGAGTGAAGAAGGGTAGTATTTGAGTTGGAGTTACATACTCGGGTTTAAGGTCACGAGGTACGTGAAACACTCGTTTTATTAGCTAAACTAAGTCAATAAGGGTGTATGAGGATGAGGAAAGCGAAAACACGAATTATCGATAGAGAATCGAAAAAACGAAGAAAAATGATAGAATGGCTACACGGCATACGTGTAGCAACTACACGAGGTCCTGTTGCCAAGAAAAACAAAATTTTCGTGGAGTTTTGGGCTACACGAGGTCGTGTAGCATGTACACGACCCATGTAGCATTACGGCTCAAATGAAAATTCTAGAAAACATGAGAAATTTTGATCTTTATCCAATTCTTTCTCTCCCAACTTATATATATACTTATTAGTAGTGATATTTTCCTCATGTTTGACCTATTTTGATGTGGGAAACCTTACCAACCT
>CAOJCR015919329.1:0-15078 GCA_948330485.1 Euphorbia neoarborescens
CATATACTTTGACATACACCTAACGGATTCGTAAAAGAATACCAAATATGGGCATGATTAGGTGGACCGGTGAACATATTGATGTGGATAATGAAATGATGAAATTTCCACTTGAATAATACCAAGCTGATATCATTGGCCACTTGATGAGTAAAATTGATAAGTGTATGGCCATACACAAATGAGTAGTGTACTCATCTGTTGAATTCAGTTCAATCAAGATCAATGAATATTAATAAACATAGAAGATGATGATAGATACCATATCTCTGTCTGTTCATATTTGATATCTAATGGCAAAGGATATTAGGAGATAACTACTGAGTTGGTTTCTACACCAAACTGCTGAGTCATTATCTTAAGTGCGGACTGTAATGTTTTTTAGAATCCATTTAGAGTCTGTGGGCTTTGGGCGCACTACCAATATAATGACATGACTCTTATGATCGTGCACATAGACAGACTGAACTTGGATTTATTGATATTGTACATGTTATGTACATAATGAAGGTTAATTTTATTAACTAATATTTAATGTCATGTAATTAATTAATTAAATTATTGGGTTTAATAAAATTAATTTAATTAGTTTCATTATATAATATAATAAATTAATTAATTAATATTAATTGAAAATAATTAATTAAATTATTTTTTTAAGGATAGAAAATTAAAATATATATAGTGGATTTTATATTAGATGTCGATTTTGTTTAGGGTAATTAATTTTAGTCGGTTAGATTAAATTGCATAGTATATACTATATATTATTATGGAATTTATTTATGCAATTAAAAACCAAATTGGAGTACAATAATAATTAACCAAACTTAACATAAATTTAGGAATTTATAAAAACATATAAGGAACAATTAAACCCTAATCCAACATATATAATTTAGGAGTTTTTTTTCCCTACAAAACTACACCCTTTTTTAGACTCATTTACATACCTGACCACTTTTCCTATTTTCTTAACAAACTAGATACTTTCGCTTACTTTTTCAAAATATACCCTTGTCTATCGTTACTTTAGATCTAACCCAGCTCATTTCACTTTCATATACTTTTCATCCTTCGTTCGTCACTTTCCAAATCCATTTCCAGCTATGTTTGAATTTATCGCTTTCATCTATCGTTTTTCAATGGCAAAGAAAAAGAAAAAGAAAAGAAAAAGGTAATACACATCTGTTTATTAATCTTCGTTTTGAAAGAGTTGTCGCATTCTACCTAAAAGCAACAAATACGGTAGAAATAAAAACATTGTTGTAAATACGACACTTATTTAACTTATTATCACGTTTGAATGGACTATCACATTTTACGATAATGCGACAAATGCGACGGAACCTAAATAATTTTTATGTCGAATTTATCATGCTTAGGTTAAATGTGACAATTCTTTCCAAGATTCGAAATGGTATTCATTACGTTTAATTTTCTTTTCTTTTGCATCATGACTCTAAAAAGGAGTGAAATGGAGACTGATTACATGCCACTGTTAGATTCAGCAGCTATTGAGTAAAAAGAAGGCTAATTTACATGTACGACTATCAGATTACTCCGAAAAATTGCCTGAGCTGCATCACAGTGGAGGTCGAAGCAAACAAAGCTGTGTTCCCTACCACATCCGATCTCTTTATTTGTCTTCCTTTTGAAAGACTTGTCGCATTTAACCTTAACGCGACAAATGCGACAATAATAAACCCCAAACACTACATTCATATGCCTATAGGATAAACTTCTGAAATTAATGCAGGAGAAATCGCTCCTATCATGCAAATGCTGAAAGATATGTGTGAATGTAGTAGATGTTACTGTTGAAGTAGATGTTATTGTTATTGTAGTAGATGTTTCTGTTGTTGTAATAGATGTTTCTGTTGTAGTAGATGTTACTGCTGTAGCAATTGTCGTATTATATGTGCCGTATTTTATATCAAATATGACTATTGCGACATCAAAATTTGTATTTATTTATAATATTCATTTATAATAAACATTTATAATAATATAGATATAATATAAAGAATACATACAATTATAATATACAAAGAATACATCTAGATAAGATAATCTTCGAAAGAGATTAAATAGTACAATCCAAGTGGGAGATACAGTTCTAGAGCTATGGAACTTTAAAGAAGGAAGGAAAGCAACATTGAAGGAGACGATTGCCCATGTCGGAATTGTGTTCATGCAAAATAGGCTTAAAAGGGATTGAAAAACAACATGAAATTAGGAATATTGTCGCATTTGATACAAAATAAGACAATTAAAAAATACGACAATCATTCTGCTACCGTCGCAATTCACAGCTATCGTATTTTGTCTCAAACGTGATAGTATTCCTAATTCTTTCGCATATCACAATTGTCATATTTTATTTCGAATGCGACAGCTGTGAACACAATTCCGACATAGTCAATAACATCCTTTAATGTTGCTTTTCTTCTTTCTTTGAAGTCAGCTCTAGAATCATACATCTCCCACTTAGATTATACTCTTTATTCTCCTTTAAATCTATGGTAACTGCCGTGCAAAATAAAGTTACCATAACTTTAAAGGAGATTAAAGGTACAATCTCTTTGCTTCAAACAAGTGTCCTATTGTTGCAAAAACTTTAAGGGTACAATCTCTCAAAGCGGCGTATGTTTTTAAGGTTTAGTTCTGTAGCATTATCGCAAACACGACAAATTATTTGTATCTCAAAAATGATGAAAGGACGATAAAAGGTGAGAAATGAAAACGGAATAGTTGAAATTGAAAATAAAGAGAAAGGACGATGGTAATAAATAGGTTGAAGAGGGAATTCTAGACGTTTCAAACTCTTGGAAAACATTACAAATATTGTGAATAGACTATTCGGGAATTCCCAAGAGTTTGAAACGTAAACATCTGGAATTCCCAAGAGTTTGAAATGTCTGAAATTCTCCCTTCAATCTATCTATTACCATCATCCTTTCCATTTGATTTTCACTTTCACCTATTCCATTTCTATTGTCCTTTCATTGTTTCAGATACAGATCTGTCGCATTTCTATCTCTACGATAATTAGGATGAATAGGACATTGAAGTAGGTTATTGCCCATGTCGGAATTGTTGAAGAACAACATGCAATATTGTTGCATTTCAAAATACGGCAAAATACGATAAATACAACATGGGCAAGTGCCCCATTTTATGTTGCTTTTTTTCTTTCTTTGAAGTTCCACAACTCTTCTTTCTGCGACAATTACATTATTTATTTGAAGCAATATTAAATTCATTCATCCCCTACTTGGATTGTACTCGTTAATCTCCCAAATAGGATATTGACGAGTACAATCCATATGGCGGATTAATGAGTACAATCTTAATGGGAGCTACACCAAGGGTATGTTTTACTGATCTATTTATTATTTGAAGGTTTAATTCTATGAACCTGTCGCATTTGAAGAAAATACGACAAATGCGATGCATTTGTCATATTTTCTTCAAATGCGACAGGTTCACAATCCTTTTTGTTTCCATGTGAAGAGAAATATACATCTGTTAGACTTCTTGTTGTAAATAAGAAATTCACTGTATATTATAAATGAACATTATAAATATAAATTCTGATGTCGCAATAGTCCCATTTGATACAAAATACGACAGATATAATACGAAAATTGCTACAACAGTAACATCTACTATATTCACATATATCTTTCAGCATTTTCATGATATAAGCGACTTCTCCTACTCTGATTTCAGAAATTCATCTTGACTAGGCATATGAAAATTTGATAGAAGCGACTTCTCCTGCTTTGACTTCAGTCGCAAACACGACAAAATACGACAGATATATTTATGGCATAATCCTGTTGCATTTGTCGCGTTTAGGCTAAATGCGACGATTCTTTCATAAGGAAGACGAACAAATAGATGGGATATCTCAGTGAATCAGCTTGCTTTGACCTCCACTGTTACACAGCTCAAGCGATTCTTTCCGGAGTAATAAAAGGCTCCAAAAGCCGCTTTATGCTTGTACATATAATCAGCCTCCATCATACTTCTGAATCACAACTGCATCTAACAGTAACATGAGCATCAGATCCATTAGTTCCTCCGTACATGTCATTCAGCATTTGCACGATAGAAAAGTTAGAGTCAAAAATTTTATATGATCGGAGACATTTCTCCTGTATTGCTGGAAGCTCCTACTCATCTTGGCTAGGGTTTAAACTCTTGAACACCACTACATTTGTCGTAAACACGAAAAATGCGACATGTGTGTTTTAGGTTTAATCCTGTCGCATTTATGTTAAATGCGACGATTTTAAGAGGATGACTTGGACACTGCTTCAAGACCTCTTTATGCTCTTGGACAAGACCTCTTTGTCATACCCCGAATCAACACAAACAGCACTCATGAGAGATTATACTACATCTAAAAAATTCCCAAAGTATGTTTTCTTAAACATCTCCCTTTGCGAGGGGGTCAATCGTTCCCTTATCTTCGAAAGAAAATTACTGTTGAATCTGACAGTCACATGAGCATTAGATCCAATAGTTTCCCCGTACATGTAATCAGTCTCCGTCTTTTTCCTTTTAGATGAGTCATTCTGCAAAAGAAAAGAAAATTAAACGCGTTGAAAACCAGTTCGTAATTACCACAACCCGTCGCATTCATCTCAAACACGACAAAATGCGACGGAAATAATTTAGGGGTTACCACTGTCGCATTTTTCCCGTTAATGTAAAATGCGATAGTTCATTACAGTGTCGCAGTTGTCGTTTTTAAGTTAAATGCGACAATTCTTTCAATAGAAAGAGAAACAAACAGATGAGTTTACATACCTCCTTTTTGTTCCTTCCTTCTTTCTTTTTTTCTTTGCCTTTGCCATTGAAAAGCGATGGATGATAAGTGATGAACTCAAACGTAGCAGGAAGTGTATTTGAAAAGTAATGAACGAAGGATGAATTGTATGTGAAAGTGAGAAATGAAAAGGGTTAAATCTAAAGTAAGAATAGACAAGGGTATATTTGGAAAAAGAAAGTGAAAGTGTCTAGTTTGGTAAATAAATATGGAAGGAGTTATATAGATAAATGGATTTTAAAAAGGGTTTAGTTTTGTAAAAAAAAACTCAGAATTGGCCAAAACTATTCATATAGGCATAGGGGTTTTCAAATTCTATAGTTCATCCCTTTAATCAAGGGATAATTATCAAAAATACCCCTAAACTATATGACTCAGTGCAAAAAAGCCCCTTATCTAATAAATGCACCAAAAAAGCCCTTTAAGTATTAAAAATACACCAAAATAGCCCCTTAAGTATGAAACCGTTAGTTTTTTTTAATGAAAACGGTTAGTTTTTTTAATGGAAACCGTTATTTTTTTAACGGTTTCCGTTAGTTTTTCCTCATTTTGGTGCATTTTTCTTACTTAAGGGACTTTTTTTGTGCATTTTTCATACTTAAGGGGCTTTTTTTATGCATTTAATAGGTAAGGGGCTTTTTTTGCACTGAGGCATATAGTTTAAGGGTTTTTTTGGTGATTATCCCTTTAATCAATTGGTTAGCACTGATCCAAACTCGAGAGTCCCTCATGCATGGGAATAAGGAGATTCACACCTTATGAATTCGCTCAGCCTTTTCTTATAGAGACAATTTGGTGAGTTAATCTCTTTTTGTATGTATTTAATTTTATTTCAATTAATTATAATCCGATCTGTTCTTCAGAGAATCGAGGAAATTTTAATGGTTAGATTCCGTCCCAACAAATTCATCTTTCATTAAAAATTATTGAATAAATTATATATACATTATACTATGTTCTGACTTAATTTTTAGAAAAATTGATGAAATTCATAATGTATTTCCCCTATATATATATATATATATATATATATATATATATATATTAATTGTCCACGTACCTGTGACGCTTACTATATAAAATCTCTTTAAACGTAGGACTAGCACCTTTAAACTTAGAAATCTCTTTAAACCGTTGTGTAGCTGAAAATATGCTTCTTTTTATTCTCTTGACTTGAATGAACTCTAATAAAGTAATCAATCTTTAATAGAAAGGGTTTCAAAACTCCAATGACTTCAACTTGAATCCTGGATATTGGGTTTTTTCATGGGATTTGGTGTTTCTTACTCGTCTTTTTTTTTTATCCCTTCCAATTTTTTTAAAGAAATAATTTTATTGGTAAAAAAAGAAAAAAACCAAAGCAACGGGTCTTTTATGACCAAACATTCCAGTTAAAACCTTCTGCATTCACATGTCAAATTACAAATAAAAGAATATTTACTTTACAAAGAGAGTTCAAATTTACAACAGCACTGTGGAATTAACTTCCAACAGGCACATCAAATTGAAAACGAAGCAAAAAAAAAAAGAGTATGCATTAGAGCATTTGAATTTATGCCTTCACAAGAAGCAACATGCAATATTTGGTGCTTCTAAATTACAGCTGTTATTTAGGAATTCACCATTTCCTCCTCCTATGTCATGTATAATATGTCAAACAGCAACCATAGTTTTCACTGCTTTTGAGTGTGTACTCTTTCTTCTCTTTTTTTCTTTTCCAATATTCACAGCGGATAGTTCTTCAAGAACACTGAGACACCTTCCTGGTAAAAATTATACACGGGATAGGACCGAGTTTCCATTCACCAATCATGGAATAGCATTGTTAGCGAGACCCATAGACTCTGCAACCTCTCTAGCAGCAAAAGCATCCGCTTGCTCCTTCAAAATGCAGAAAGAATAATAATTAAGAGTCAGTTTGGGGCTGCTTTTTGCAGCCCAAAAACTGCTTTTGTAAAAATTTGGTATATACATACATTTCCAAAAAGCTTTCAGGTTGTGGAAAGCAGTTACAGAAAAGTTTTAATTGGATTAGTTTGGAATTGATATCACACTGTTTGAACCTATTTTTCCATTGATATTTTTTAGAAAAGCAGTGCGACAGCAATTCTAAATTGACCCTAAAGATCAAACATTTTAGGTATATTCCATTTACAATTTCGAAGGAGTTGTGCCCTTCAATAACACAACTTAGTTTTCCAATGTATTTAGAAAACCAGCACAATACCCTAAGAATAGGGACACATTCCATACCTGGAGGTTATGCAATAAATACATCAGGAAGAGATGCACAAATACCTGCACAATATTTCATATTCATCTTACAATCTAAACGCTTCACACAATCTCTTTAATTTTAAATAATGAATCAAGGCAATACTTTTTCTTACCAGATAAAATAGCAAGATAAGCCGAGCTGTTGGATACCGCCACAGAAATCTTGTGGCTCTGGCAGCCCCTGAATCCAATAGCTTTGCAGCCTTTTGCAACTGAATGGTCTAATTTTAAACCCAAGATCATGAGAATTAGACAAAATGTAAATGGTTATTCAAATATGAGCAAGAGAAACCTGAATGCTTGCAGCCTCCATATGACGGTGATGCAAGGGCAGAGCCCTGCAAAAGTTAAGTTACATGAATTACTTTTCAGATTTGTATAAAATATTCACTTCCTAGGAGAAGCTAAAGTGAAAAACCAGAAAAATTAAAGCGAAACACTATCAATTTCCAAAAAAAATATTAAGAAATTACCAAAAAATGAAAAAAAAAAAAAAAAAAAGGAAGCCGTGATCCTAACTTACTGATTACAGTCGCTATATGGAATCCTCTTTTCAAAATCAACAAAAAAGCATCAAGAAAAAGCAACCATGGATTTCAACAGTGTCAAATAGAGATAACATACTCAATTTCCTTCATTTCAGCATCTTCCTCCCAAGATGAAGATGAGCAACGGGAAATTCTACTTCTTTCCGCCTCAACCTGTTCATGAACAATGTGGGTTAGATGCAGAATGAAGCAAAATACCAGGAATACACCTAATCTCCACTCATCAACAACATACTTAAGAACAGACCTGTGCTTTTTGAAGACGCTTCGACTCCTTCTCCAGCTGAATTCAGCAGCAGCTTTTTCACTAGCCATGGCTTCTAACTGTGTTTGCTTGTAGTACTGCTTGGTATAGGATAAATATTAAAATATGGTGCCAGCACAATAGTTCAGGAAAATGTTAATTATTCCACATTCAAATCACCAGTAGATCAGTTAGTTCACGATAGCGTTTTCCAGCTCCATATGCTCCTGTAAAAAAGCAACTACAACCAATCAAATGCAGTAGTTTCCATTTCCTTGTACAGTGGCAAGCTCGTCAAATTTTCATGGACTTGTGGTGCTATTATATAACCTCATTGTGTAACAAAAAAAAAATAACCTCATTGTCATCAAGTAGACTATGGGCCAGTTTGGCATTGCTTTCCCACCCGCTTTCCCAGCCTTCTCACCCGCTTTCCTTAAAAGCAGCATTTGGTAAATGCAAAGTTGATTTCCTTAAAAGCTGTAAAAACTGCTTTTTTGAGAAGAGCGTTTGGTAAATGTAAAACTGCTTTCCTTAAAAGTTGGGAAAGCTGGAAAAACTGCTTTTTGGAGAAGCTACAATTTGCTGCTTTTTGGGAAAGCAGCTTTCCCAACTTTCCCAGCTTTTGGCAACAGCAATGCCAAACTGGCCCTATATCAATGCCACCAATTCTTTTACCAACACTTCTTTAAATGCCTATGCACACAAGACACTGATATTAGCGAACTACAGAGAAACTAATATTTTCAAGTACGTAAAGTACACCCTAAGCATTCAAGGATATGCTGATTTACGTGCACACTTCCCCCAATCCGAAATGAAAACAGAAAGGATTGTATAATTTAAAATACTGAATAGATTACGTTACGAGAATAGTGCTCAGCATCTCTTTTCATGGCAGCCATTTCAACCCGCATCTTTTGCACTTCAGCCTGCAAGCAAATAAATCAATGATAAGATGCAAATAAGTGTTCAGCAGCGTTATTAATGCATAGCAAGAAAAAAAAAACCCTTCCCTTAAAAATTATATTGACTACACTTTGTCAACATATCTATAAGCCAATATAGACAATGACAACAGGAGTTGGCAAAAACAGAGTAGTTAAAGGCACACGGCGTACTACGGCGCAAAGCATTGAGCCTCACCTCAAGGCGAGGTGCACACCTTTTGAACACACGGCGCACAACTTAAAAAAAAAAAATTAAGAACAATAGAAATAGAATTAAATATGTAAAATGCAACAAAATTAAAAGTTTAACATTCATGAATCCTAACTAGTAACTCTAGGCCTTAAAGAAAGGCATGCCATGGCGCACCTGAGGCGCGCCTTTAACTACTATGGGCAAAAAAAATAAAAATAAAAATAAAAAAGCTTACCTCCATAGAAAAAAGCTTTCTCTCAGCATCCTTTTGACCTTGACGAGTGCGCTCAACTTCTTCCTGCCATGCCTGCATCTATACATTAACAAGGGTTAGTGAGCAGAGAGAATTTTAGTATGTGGTACAATAATTATTACTGCATT
This sequence comes from Euphorbia neoarborescens, assembly GCA_948330485.1. Taxonomy (NCBI): domain Eukaryota; kingdom Viridiplantae; phylum Streptophyta; class Magnoliopsida; order Malpighiales; family Euphorbiaceae; genus Euphorbia; species Euphorbia neoarborescens. The sequence goes on from CAOJCR015919329.1 coordinate 9,434, forward strand.
GTTGTAGGACAAATCTTACTCATACTCTTATATACATCTAACTAGTATGAAAATTATCCATTATTCGATGAAGACCCAATACAACTTTTACAGGTTACAGAAACCTAATATGGAACAAAGATCATACAACATGAAAAATAAAAATGCAACAATAGAATGCAGATATGATTCAAAAGAATACCAACCTAAAACACCTAGAAGGTCATAAAAAAAATAGTATGATAAGAATCATAATTCTTAGCAAAATTACTTGACTAGAAGGTCAATAGAAAGGATATCTACCCTACTTTCAGGTATGCCTAAGGATATAGATTTCAGCTAGTGAGCAGGAATCATATAGCATGGATACCTGAATTACTTGGTTTGCATCTTCTGCAGACTTCTTTTGTCCGCGACGAGCACGAGCTTCCATGTCTTGCAGTTCTTGATTTAGTGACGCACATTCAACCGGGTCACAGATGTTGAAAGGATTAGTAACTTCCAGCCATTTTTTCATCTCGATGATACAAGATCAACAGAGAGAAAAGCTCTCTACTATATACCTCAAGCAGTGCCACCTTCTGCTCAAGTTCTGTTGTCTTTGATATTCTTTCATCCGCAATTCTCTAGAGAAGGGAGGGCAATACCAGCAATTAAAAGAGATTAAGAAAAGTAAACATATGCGCATGAACATCCTTAAAGTAACATTATCATAGAGAAAATATAAGAACTGTGTCATGCAAATCTAAAGAATTATCCAAGAAAAAGTAGTATTGTTAATTAATTCTATTATTTAGTTTATTTCCCTAAAAGAGCAGTAGCAGGCTGGTTGTTAGAAGGTTAGGTTGAAATTGTTAATTCTAGTATTTCCTGTTTTGGACGGTAGTGGGTTGTTAGCCAGCTGTCCCTTTTGTAACCACTGTCCATGCTTAATAAATAGCAAGAGCAATGACGTAAATGGTATCTTGAATATTAATCAAATTATCTTCTTCTTCCTCAAGCTCTCTTTCTCTCCTTTTTCCCCTAATTTCTCTCTTTCCCTTCATCTATCTTCTCTCCTTCCAAATTTCTATTCTCACCTCTAATTAAATCTCACTTCGGTCACAACCCTAGTCATGACAAACTGATGATGACGATGATGACTTGTTTGACAACATGAAAGCATAGAAAAAAAAGGATAAAACATCATATACAAACATTGAACTAAAAAAATCGCACACACCATCTTCCATTGAATTATTACCTGGAGCCAATAAAAAAATTATTACCTGGAGCCTAGCAATAGCGGAGGATGCCTCAACAGCTCTATGTTCCAATTCCACTTCCCTCTCCATAGCTGCCTATTTTAACAAGCAGACATCATCAGTAATAAGGGAATACATAAGTAGTTAGATGATTATACTGATCAGACACAAACCATTTTAGTAGCATTATGTGCTGCACGTTCTTCTTCAGCCCTCCTTTCTACTGAAGCGAGCTCCTCCTTAAGAGCCTGATAAAAAAAGAGTAAAATTTATAATCGGACCGACTCATTATAAAACATATTCTATCTGCATCTCCTAAAAATAGAAGCAACATAATTTAATCTATGGTTGCAAACATAGTATACCTGCATCATCCTTGTCTCTGTCAGTTCACTGTTTCGCATAATAGACTCCGTGTTTGCCTGGAATACAACTACTATTAAAACCCCTAAGCAAGATTAATATGATTGAGAATGTAATATGTCACAAGAAGAAGAAAGGCTAATCTTTGAATTTGATCACAGATCAAATAAGCAAGTCAAAACAAAAAGAAATAAAACAAGTCACCTAAAATTATTACTGTTTACACGCTAAATTCAGAGAGAAAATGGACTCAAGCAAGTATTGAAACTCAAGATACTTAAAACGTTAATAACATGAGGTAAGAGTAAAAGGACTTTGCATCACATAAATATTTCAATATAGACACGGAAATTTTACATTAGCGGAAGACAATGCTTTTCTTTGCAAGTCTATAAAGAGAAACTGTTCACAACTCAGCAATGTTTAGCGAAGAAAGGGTATGAGAGGTAAAGAGAGGAACCTCTCTTGTTCCAAGTAGAAGAAGATCAAAATTTGATTTATTTTGGTCAAGAAAGCATACTGGTTCACGTGGAGAAGTCATTTAAATAAGGATAGATCAAACTGTGACCACGGAAAGAGGAGCAAACCTGCAAAGATGACAGGTTTCCTTCAGATAAAGCAGCCTGCTTCTTGAGTGCATCCATTGAATTGATAAGAGACTCAATTTCAGAATTTTTCACAGCTAAAGCCTGAGCCATTTTTGACTCTACTTTTATCGCTTCACCTTTAGATATAGATAAATCTTGTTGGAGTTGCTCTATGCCAGCCTCATATGATTTACACAGATCTCTCTGTTAAGAAAGTATCACAAACACAAAGTGAAAACTCTTTTCAGTAGCATCGCATCAGGTGCATACTCGTATATTTGACAGTTTTCAAAAGTTAATAAAGAACTGTAACAGATTTACTGATTTAGAAGTTGTCCATCCCACCTCGGCAACGAGAAGTTCCTCCAGCTGTGAATTCTCAAATTTGTATTCTTGAAGGCGGGTTGAAAGTCCAGCACAAACCTGAATGATAATTGGAAAATCAACAAAACATCTAAAAGAAAAGAATTCTACAGGTACAAAAAAAAACTTGGGCACAGAAATTTCCTCAAGCAGATAAAACTATGATGACCCTTACAGGAAGAAATATTTCTTTGAGCAAGGACCTACAACCGACCTGATTAAAGGAAGGCACATAATCCAAATCAATAGGTGATCTTGCAACAGGCCCTACTCAGACAGGCCATTATAAGAAAAACTAGGATCCTGATCCTAGGATATATGTTGCACGAATACCGAAACGGATATGAAAATGAAAATGGATAAGGACTTCTAAAAAATACAAGAGAAACGCATAAAAAATAAAAAAATATAGGGATATAGTTATAAATATTAAAACTTAAAAAATATATTTATATAATTATATTTTTAGTAGGAATAAAAAAAATATGAACAAATAAGAAGTTCAAAATAAATAAAAAGTCTAAATTATTTATTAAGAGGTTTAAATCGAAAAAGCCCTTTTAGTTTGACAAATTTGTACTATGAACTTATGGGTAATTTGCTAAGTATGGTTTTTCAAATCATAGGAACAAGTTTTCCACTTTTTTTTATTTACAAAAACAAGCCCAGAAACGTATCAGACTGGTTTCCGGGAGTTTCGGTATCCGAAACGGAGACGAAATGCAGAAATGCGAGTGACTAGGTAGGAGTTTGTGCATCATAGTCTAGGATCTTCTGAGGTTTGACCAGCTCTCTTAAGATAGATTTACTTTTCTTTGGATACATGTTAGAACATAGAAAGCCATTTTATCACAACATTCTCTGGTCTCTCCAATGACAATAGTGAAAGTAAACATTAGCAGCTAAACGTATCCGTGCTAGCCTTGCCTCTTTAGATTGGCCAGTGGAGATTGCTGTCTTAAGCAGCCCTTGAGCCTGCAGACCAACGATATCTAATCAAAGAGGTATAGCAAGCACATAAGAGTAGCTACAACATGACTTTATCCCCTACAATAGATAAGTTACCTCGTCAAATTGGTCCTGAATTCTCTCAAGTGAAGTGTCAGATTTATGCTGCTTCTTTGGAGAAGTATCAGCTTTATGTTGCTCCTTGGGTGAAGTATCTGATTCATACTGCTGCTCATTCGGCTGATTGATGAGAATCTCAGCCTTAATATCAGCATTTTTTTGTGGACCTTCACCATTTGCAAGAGGGTCAGTCATTGTAGATTCAGAACTCTCTTCGTCAACATTTGAAGGAACATCAATATTCCTTAATTTTTCTGTCCCACTCATATCAATTGGATTGTCTAGATGAATTTCGTCAGAGACCTCCATCTCTTTGGCAGGTAAAGACAGAGGGTGTTCAATATCAATATCAAAGGCCATCTCATTAAAAACATTGCCATTCGATACTGTTGTTGAAGCATCTATGTTGGAAGCAGATGTAGAAACTTCAACACCATTACCATAATGTTTAATATCGTTGGTATATAGTTTATCTGACAATTTAATGCTAGGGACATCTTCAGTAAGATTAGGTTGCTCTTCAGTGACCGTTTGAGGTATAAACTCCCTAGATGGGGTTGCGTCCTTTTCATCTATAGGAGAAGTCCTATCTTTATCAGGCGTTCCATCTATTTTGGATGGCTGTGTACTAGTCAACTGCCCAGCTGCAACACTTGTTTTTCCTGATTCTACCAATATCCTTTTTTTAGCCTCCACAACCCATTTTTACATAAAATCATCAGAAAGCATTGCATAACATGAATATGCTGTAAGCAAAAAAGTTTAGGAGCTATTACAAGAATACAGGTGTGAGGATAGATACCTTTGTCATTGACTTTGCCCTATTAGATTCAGATCCTTCTCCATTAGAAGCTTTAAGGTTTTCAAATGGGGGAAAACAGTTAGAAGGTCACCAACTAGGAAAGTGAAATCAGCAATACTGAATTTACAACTAGGTCTTCTTTTCCCAGAATAATTCTTATCTGTTAAGATAGCAAGGGTTTTCTCCACCAAACAAGTTAGTTCAGACTATCTAATTTTGAATATTTTAGAATTAGAATGTCACAAAAGTACATTATCCATATTCAGTCGCATCTTCGGGCATTTTAAATTAACATTCTAACAGAATTATGAGTCTTTGGTAAAATCATTGTCATGCATGAGATTCTTTGGTTAGAATGCTTTCAGCTTACCAGAACTTGATTGCAAGTAAATTGAATGCACTGGTATAAATCACATTGAAATAAGGGACATCAACTCTAAATTCTACAAGTTTGAAAGTCCAGGATATTACTATCATTAACTATAAAAAGAGCACATCAGTATATTCACTTCTATGGTAACCATTTTTAATGTTCCAAGAGGACTGAAAATCAGTTGATACAACAGTCTCAACATTACGGAAACATGAAGACAGACAATTGATGACACATACCAGGTGCCTGAGAATCAGATTGCTCATCTGCCAATTCACTAACAACCAACTTTGCCCTCCTATCTACAACTTCAAGTAAATCTGATAATAACACTGTTAACCTTCTCTTTAATGAATTGAAGGATCACAATGGACAGAAACTTGCAAGATTTAAGCTAAAAAATTACAAGTTTATTGACATAAATTAATATCAGCAAGATGTGCCACCACTTCGAACAAAAGAAGGTCCATCAAATTATACAAAAAAAAAAAACCAGATGATTAAGTTGCATACAACAAAATAATAGACGCAATTGATCGAGACATAAAATACATGCAGAACAATTATTCTGGATATCAATAATCATAACAAAAAGTCAGCAAATTAGATAAACACACACAAGCAGAACTTAAGTACAGGTCGGCTAAATTATAAACGATTAGTTGTGCTAGCAATTAATTAGCTAGATTTTTGCCAATCGTAAAATGCATTGCTTTTTCCTCAATCATGAACCAAGATATATCCATCTGCCACTACAACATCTGGATCAGACAATAGAATCTAATGGAAAAATATTTTAAAGGAAACAGAATCTGTGACACACAAACCTTCAGCAGCCTTGAGCCAGAAAGCCATTAATAAAAGAA
>CAOJCR015922911.1:0-10599 GCA_948330485.1 Euphorbia neoarborescens
GTAGGAGTAATTTGTCGCCTTGTTCTATTTGTTATGCTTCTTGGTGTCGGCTTTTTTGCTATCAAAAGATGCTGCAGAAATGGAATCTCAGAGTAGCATTTGTTGCATAAATCAGTACAAGAGAACTCTGGTAGGATTCTCACCTTAAATCCTCGGCAATGGAAGTAGGTAGTCCATTTTAACATTGCAAAGGAATTTTTTGAGTCTTTTCGATTTCTAACTCGGGTTCCTTTCATCTTCAGGATTTATTTCTCAAGCTACAAAATTTGTTTCTGTATTTTTTTTTTACATTGAAAGATGTAATAAATTTTGTATTACATTTCGTATTTTTGTTGAAATATTTTCATGAAGCCTTTTTTATTTATTTGTAGTTTGCAATCCAAGATATGTGCTCATCTGGAGTGCATAGTGAGAGTGTTGGATAAGATAACCCCGATTTGAAGATTAATATAAACAAGAAAGTGAAAGTGAAAATGAAAATGCATATTCTTAGTTATGTACTTTAACTTATGCATTTTGGATGTGTATTTTTTTTTTTGAATTTTTATATACTGTAAGGATTATTAGTTTTTTTTTTTAAACTATTGTCTATAGCAACACTTTTATATGATTAGGTGTTGGGATTCATATTAATTGTTGTCATTGTAAAAAAATGTTGCATTTGGTATTTGCACTTATTAGAAAGTGTTGCAATTATTGAAGGGTTGCACTAAATTATTTTCATAAATAAATAAAAGTGTTGCAATAGATAATAAAAACAAACAGTTTTTATGAATTTTTGCCATAAAAAGTGTTGCAAATACTTTAGAAAATGTTGCAGTTGAAACAAAACGGTTGCCAAAAAACGTTGCATTTACGTGAAAGTATTGCAATTACTATCTAAAGTTTTATGAAAAAGAGTTGCAAGTATGTATAAAAGTGTTGCAATTGTTATCCAAATCGTTACTATAGAGGTTTTGCAATTGTTTATAGAAGTGTTGCAATTGTTGTCCAAGAGGTTACACTTGGTTACGCTTTCACTGATTAAGCAACACCCTTTAATATGTTGCCAAAGGGTATAATAGTGTTGCTAAAGACACCTATGGCAACCTTTTTCTATGCGTTGCTAAAAAAATAAAAGTGTTGCCATAAACCACCTTTAGCAAGGAGCAAAAAACCAACTCTTTTTTTTAGAGAAGTGTTGCCTATTCTTCTATGGCAACACTTAAGCAGCTTTAGGCAACACTTTAGGGGAGTTGCTATAGATCGTTTATGGTGTAATGTCTTATTTAGCAAGCAAAACATCTCCTCATCCTGCTTTGGTGGAGGTGCTTGTTGTTGAAATTGAGGGTTATAATCACTTGGGGCCTTACCTAACCCGTATTCTTAATGGTCATAATTGAAACCAGGAGGGGGTTTCAACAAATTGTTATTATTACGATAAGACAAGTTCGAGTGCTGGAACCTCCTTCCATAATTTGAATTATTAAAATTATTATAAGTCTTAGGGTAAGGATTGTTATTCCTGTTATTACCACATGTATAACTTATGTTTTTCACTTGTTGGGCCTCAGAAGTGACCCACTGACATTCCTGGACTGGGTGATCCCCACCACAAGTAATACACATTACCGGTTGATGTTGTGAAGAACCCACACTCACCTTCTCCATCAATGCAGCCATTTTCTTACTAAGATCCTCCATAGCCCCTCGCTGTACTGGATCTACAACCTTGAATTCTCCCCATATTAGCAAATCAGCTTGCCACATCGTACTCCTACTATCAAACTCCCGAATTAGCTCTTGCACTTCCTCTAGCAATTTCTTAAATATATTGCCCACCTGCAGATGAATCAACCATAGCACGATTAGATGGAGTCCGACCATGATAAAAAGTGCTAATTTGAGAATATTTATTTAAATAATGATTCGGGCAGCTTCTTAAAAGCTGTTTAAAACGTTACCAAACTTCATTCAGGCTCTCTATTCTGAACTGTCTGAACCCTAAGATCTCGTTCTTTAGTTGTGCTGTTTTTTTCGGTGGGAAGTATTGCGCTAAGAACTGCTCTACCAGCTAATTCCATAAGGTCACCGAGCCAGGCTCTAAGGATATGTACCACTCCATTACATTTCCATTAATGGAGAATGGAAATAGCTTAAGCCGAATCATGTCCTACGCTGCTCCAAGATACCTAGCTATATCCGCTACCATTAGGAATCTGTCAAAGTGATTATTGGGGTTTTCACTGATCCCACTACTGAACTGTCCATTTTCATTAATTAAATGAACTATGCTGGCCTTGATCTCAAAAGTATTTTCCTGGATAGGTGGTAGGACAATGCCACTGTGCTCCATTGGCCTATAAGGGGCCATGTACTCTTCCATGGTTTGATAACCTCTGGCTCTGACTTCCCTTTGAATTCATTGAGCTCGTTTTCTACGAAGATGCTCTAATTTAGCTTTGTCTGTTGCCAACTTTTCAGCCTCTATAGTTGTACACTATTCTTTGTCCATTTGTTCAAATCTTTCTTTTCGCAACATGTGGAAGGAATGTTCAATTTTGGGATCAAATGGTAACAATTCTGGATTATTGGAACGTGTGAACATGCACTAGCAAAAAGCACTTTAATCAAATAAAAACACACAGGGATTTCAAAATGAACACAAATAAAAATAGAAAATAGAAATGGAAAACAAAAATAGAAAATTAATATGCAAAAAAACAAAAATAAAGTATTCACAAACTACATTGCCTAAGTCAGCCATATACCCTAGGTTCAAATGACGCAGAGAATATAAGTCCCTGTCAATGGCGCTAAAAACTTGGTGACGTATCAGCAGTGATATGGATTTAAAATAATAATTAACTATACTGATCACCCAACTTTAGGGCAGTGTACCCTATCGTTATCAAGTAATAAATCTGGTTAAAAAAGTCTAGATATCAATCCCAAGGGGAAAATACCTCTACAAATATCTAATCTAGGGTTTCAGCGTGTCTTAGGCAATTAAATAAGACTGAAATATAAGCTAATTTAAGCTGCACCTAATGTGATCAATGTCAAGGAAACCTTTCTAACCGAGATTGGATAGAGAGTTAACTGATGTTTTGCCGACCTATGAATATAAATGGTGATGAAATCATATTAACTTAACAAAAAATCAAGTAATTAAAATCATACAAGCAACCGAAATAATATTAATGCATAGTTTCGATAGTAAATCCTACTATATGAAGCATCCAGGGTAAGATTATCTGAATAGTCCACCAAGTACTATGATTCAGAAAATAAGTATGCTTAAGTTTCGCATGATTATCATTCCACCCAATTTTCCAATTGTTAAGCTGGATCGCGCAACAGATATGAATCAAATATATTATCAAGTTTACGAGGCAATTAAAATGCATGCACAATGATTACCCAATCCACAAACATAAAACCTAATCCTCAATTACATGTTTGAATTAATAAGTATGGATGAATATTAATGGATACAATCACGACAATAATTTCTAAGTAGGTCACAACTCGGATTAATGACAAAGATTGAGAAAAGAAAATCTTAGGCCAAACTCGTTATCAATGCAGTGGACTCTAATTGAGCAAAAGAACGCATGAAGGTGATTCTCTCTAAGAAAATTCACTTACCAATGCAAATCAATAATCCGCAAAAGGTGAAGGTTCCAAGTAAATGCTTTCAATTAAACAATCCGTAATCCAATACAAAGAACTCAAAATACCTAGCTAGGGTTCTTAGAGAGAATTTTTCGTGACAAAAGATACAAAATAAGCTTTCTCCAGCTCTTTAAATAGGTTCCCAAATAAAATACATGAGAAATAAATCCATAACCCTAAAAATCATGAAAGACACCGAGTTACGTAGAAACACACCATGCTTAGTCTTTTGTCAAGTAGAAACATGCCAAGTTACACCAACTCATTGACGTGTTTGAGTCTACCAAATTCTATTTCTTTCATCACATTGCAACACGTCGTGTTCTGCCAACATCCCTTAAACCTTCTTGTTTGTGTTGTAACACGCCGAGTTCTCTCTTCAAACAGGGCGAGTTAAGCTCCTTTTCCTCATAAACTTTGTTATCTCATATTTTCTTTGTCCGATCTCCAAATCACATGATCCTAGATTCATTGGAAAGCTCGAATCATAAACATTAACTTTCTTTCAATACTCATCTCCAAATTCAGCTTCTATCTTCATCAAATATAGCTCCAAAGATCTGCTCCCAAGAACGGTTGACCATCGAACTTGATCATCTCGAGTTTCAGCCCCCTGCATTCTTAGGCTCAAGAAATAATTCAAAATACACAAGTCCTTTGTCTCAACAACCTTGGACCCAAAAACAGACTAAAATAATAGAAAACACTAAAAAATATATACAAACACAAAACTCGAACAAAAATAGGAAAATGCATGATATGCAATACAAGAGTACCAAAAATCCAATTAAAACATCCATCAACAGGGTTTCATAACGTCCAGAATACAAGGTCGAAACCAACATTATCATCTAGTCCATTCCAAATCACAAGCATTTTTCCTTACGGGATGGTCGAATTGGAAAATAACAAGGGCGAGAAGTTAAAAGTAAACGGACATCAGTGTAAACCATACCTTCCTAGAGATTCAGGTGGTGTCGGCTTCTTCCTCCCTCTTGCCACCTTTATTCTTGATATCTAGCAATCCTCCCCATTGACATCCAGCCTCCCACCTGAATCTAGTCTTTCCTACCAAATCCAAGCCTAATCATATATATTTTCTTAACTATTCTTATTTTGTATATACTTATTTGTTTTGCAGATGCCCCAGTCCCTTATTTGATCAGTCCTATGCTACCATAAAGATAACCGTACAAACCCATCCGTCCACCTACTACAGCCACCCGCTTTGCATCTGGCACCCCAATAAGCTTTCTTTTCCTTAACTCTTTTCCCTTTCCCTATCTGCTTTTATTTGCTTTCGTTGTCTCTCATTGCACTTTGACGATAAAGTGTTAATTAAGTGTGGAGGGTAGCTAGTGCTTATTCTATATGTTAGGTTAAATTTTTTAACATTTTTGACACTTAGGAAGCATGTTAGAAAATTTAGGCGGTTGATTGTGTGATTGTCATTACTAAATATTGTGTGTTGCATGATAGTTAAGCCATGTTATTATGATTGTCATAGATCAAAATCCGAATCCACATTAAATGTGGGGACTTACTCAACCCCTGAATCAATGTGTACTGTCAAGACAGATTGGGTAGATCTTGGGCCGAATGGCGAGAGGCTTAGCTACTACTATTTGTGGTTTTTATAGCATAACAATAGAAGTGGACCAAGTGTTATATGTTTTGCTCAAATTAGGGATGGCCAACTTATCAACACCTTTATATGAACACAATTGGAGATTTATATTCAAAACCTTATAAAAGAATAGTAACTGTTTGGCAGCCATAATTAAACTTAATAAGAGTCTATCTTAACCAAAGGATGATCTCAAGAGCTTAGATCTGGATTAGGAATAAGTGTGCATCAAGCCACATTAGATTTTCTTTTAAAACAATAGACCTAGGAATAAAGTGTGAATATCCGCATTAGAATCCCCTTGAGCTAAAAGCACCTATAGGATGCTCTCTACGATCTGAAGTTAAGTAGACTCCCTAAAATTACTAAATAAGGCTACCAAGTAGGAATGTATTTTCGCTATAAGGTTCTCTATGTAAATCACTCCTAACACAAGCTCACTTTGGTTGTTAGGTTTGGCCTAGGCCATCCACCTATATCCTTTCGGTTTTGATATTGACATCTAATCATAATTAGGTAGTTTTTGTGGTCCACCCATTCCCTACCGGATTGGGAAGGTGATCTATAACTTTTATTCTCCTTTCATAACATGCAAGCAAAACTCGTACATCTGAGCCCACTTGGCATTGTTTATTCTCCTTACTCAAGGACGAGCAAGGTTTAAGTGTCAGGAAATTTGATAGCATACATCCAATACCCTACTATCCTAGTAAATATGTCTTATTCTTACATACTTTTATGATTCATTTGCGTAATTTTTATCTATTTCCCTTCCTTTTTCTGCTAAAGCACCATACTAGAGCTAGATTCATAAAAGACATTTATTTCAATATTATGGTTGCCTGAGCTTAATTTTAGTATTCTTTATGGAAAATCTTAACAGGAAGTGTTTGATGTAGGTATTCAGGAGTCTTGCTCCCGACAGGATGACGTGGACCCAGATAGAGTAAAGATCGTATGGATATCCACCCCTTGGAACTCTCCTAACCGAATGAGATTCATGTTCTATGTCACTAAGGAGATCTGGTTCGGTAGTAAGGACTCGGCTTGGTGCCATTCGCATCTGGTATAGAGATTTTACATGGGCGGTTACGAAGTTAATCAAGAGATCTGGCTACACAATCAGAAGCTATAAGAGAATCAAGGAGGGACCCATATGATGGAAATGGAATCATAACTGACTGGGAATGTACAGCAGAAAAGAAAAGATAATCTTTAGAAGCATGCCCAATATAGAAAGAAAAGATGAAAGCCCCTCCTAACATTAACCTACTTTCACCAACTTGGAACAGCCATCATCACTGAAACTGACAAGGATGGGACAGGTTAAGAAAGTTGGTAGAAAAAGTCACCTACCACTCGTCTGATTAGACATCCACATTGTAAGGGTATAAAAACTCCAAGTCAAAATTTTTGGGGGAGGAATGATTATTTATAGATTGATTTTATTTTACTTAGAGTAGCAGATGCTTTTGGGAAAGCTCATCTCCATCTTCATCTTCTTCATTCTTCTTCACCATTTCCACCTTATCCAGTTAATCACCATCTACCAGCCTCCATCCTTCCCCACGGGCATAGCATGACTTGATCATCTCCAGCTTCAAGAGGAGGACACAACTCTTTAGTTTGGTTTTCTTTGCTCCTTTTCTCTCTTTTATTGCTGTAGTTTTCATTTATGTCTACCTTTGTGTTTTTCTTATCAACAATGTGTGACTAATTCCCCATGTGGGTGATATTTTGTTGACTATGGCTTTTTGAGCATTTATAGTTGTTGGTTTCTTTTTAAGAGTATGTGTTGATTGAATTTCCTATGTTAGTATTTTTTATGGTAATATGGCTTGGCCAACCATATTATTTGCAATGATTTACTAGTTACCATGAGAGTGTGAGCTAGTAATGGATCACCATAGTAGAATCTCAAGAGTTCGAGAAGCTTAGAGATAATGCTTCTTGATTCTTGAATGATTAATGAAAAAACCGAACCTAATGCATGTTAGTCGAGTGCCTAGGTATGGTGAGAGTCAAGCCTAAAAGATTTGGCTTAATAAGTGTAATTATCCTAGAGATAGGTTTTTACCCTGTCTAATCCACCATTAATCAACGTGTATGCAATTCCCGTCATCTATGATGTTCATAACCACTGTTCAACCAGATGTCACCAACGCCTTTCTCTATTTGTTTTCCTCACCTCATTTGCCGAGCACATTCCCAAAAAGTTTCCCTTCACTCTGTTTTATTTTGCATTAAATCTTTTTATTCCCCAACCCGTATGATTTATACCATTCATCACACCCTTGCACTCAGTACAGACCTGAACACGTCGAAGTCCCTGTGTTCAACCTTGGGATGCTTTAGTCACTGACTGGATAGACCTCAATTAAAATATTTGTAAATTTAGAACTACCAGATCGTTATAAGTGTTTCTTGGGTAGGACTTTTTTTATTCATAGACCTGTGATCATTATAATATAAGCATGGGATCTCATATAGTTTGACATACACATAACGAGTCTATAATAAGATCAAAATCTGCGTATGATCTAGTGGGCCAGTGAAAATGTGCATGTTGATAATGAGTCGATTGTATTACTACTCAGCACCCACTAAGATGATATCATCGGCCACTTGGTGGAATGATATTATGAATGTGTGACCACACCCGAATGAGTTGGGAGATCATTCTTCCCAAAAATTCTTCTTAGATCAAGAAAGTAATGGTAGTGTAGGATGACAGAACTATGCCCCTTACTATATACACTCGAGATATCAGCTGGAAAGAAATAATGCAAGTATAGCTACCGGGATAGAATTTCTATACTAGAGATGCTGCGAGTTGTCTTAATTTGGGGCTACTGTGGTTTGCTAGAACCCACTTATAGTCTGTGGGTCTTGTAGCTATTGCTAACATAAAGGCAGTCCCACTTGGATTATGGACATCGATCAACTGGCCTCAGATATATAGGTTCTTGGATTGGAAGAATAAATTAAATAAATATTGATTGTTAATCGTATTTTATTTAATTATATTTAAACCCGATATATTTAATTAATAAGTTTACATAATGTAATTAATTAATTGGTTAATTAATTGAATTACATAAATTAAATAATTAATTAAATTAATAGTATATAATTTTAATTTATTTAATTTATTATGAGTGTAATCAATTTAATTAATTTATGTGCAATTTAGTTAAATTAAATTTTAGTATAAAGTTTAATTTATACAATTGCCATATTTAATTAAATTATTCCACAGTAAAATTAATTAACCATTTTACTAGTTAGTAAGAAGGGAATTAAAATAAAATACTTCAACATTTAGATTTATTTTTCACAGGATTAGATTTCGAGGTTGTCAAATTTCAATCGGTCAAAATTAATTTGGTCTGATCAGACTGATCATCCAAAATGGTTGACCAATATATGAATCATGCAGGATATGATAATCATGGATGTTGGACACGTACAACACAATTTTTTGATTACCCTAATTGTTAACTAATTACTAAAAGAGATGGATCAAAATAGGACAAAAACAAAACTATAATGTCCACTGCTGCTATTTTTCTTTGGGGAATTAATTGTTAATTAATTCTAAGAGGAGAGTAGTAGACGTCCATGTGTGGGATTGGCTTGGTAATTGATTGAAAAAATTAATTAACACCAAAGAATGGCTATGAGCAGATGACTCCATATGCGAGCAGACTGGGGGAAAAATATTTTCTTTCGATTCTTACGCCGCCCTAAAACAAAATTGATTTTTAGTAGGAAAAATTATTGCTACAAAAAATGTTATGTTTGCCAGTAAAATTTTTTGTGGCAAAAATGCAAGTTACTACATATAGTGTGCCTCTAAATCTTATTATAGTAAAAAAATTTGTCGCCACAAAAGTATACATATTTTGTGGTGAAAACATCTTTGCCACAAAATTTTCATATTTTTGACAACTAAAATATCGCCACAACAGCATATATGTTTTGTGGCAAAAATGATTTTGCCACAAAATTCTTATATTTGTGGTGATTAAATCCAGCCACTATTTAGAACTATTTATTACAATTTGTGTTGCCACAATTTATAATTATTTCATGACCTCATTTTGCCAAAAAATTATTGTGTCAATTTTGACAGCCACAAAATAGCTATATTTTTTGGCATTCTATTTTTACCACAAATAATTCATTCCTTTTATTATAATCGTCACAATTAGTAATTTTTTTTATGATATTTGTTCTACCACAACTGATTAATCTTTTGTGGAAAATTATTGACACTAAATATAATTTTTAACACAATATATTTATGAATAATATTTAAGAAAAAAAATTGATTTTACGAATTTTTGACGTATTATAAAAAACATACACTGTTAAGAAACATAACAACATTAATAATATTATTAAAAGTTATGTTGTACAATTTAAAAAATTGCAACATGCTGAGAAGCTGACCGAATATTCTCCAAGACAATAAAATGTGCCTATACTCATCGACATGACCCCTATAGTAATTTCTACATGTGTCTTTACTTGTCGACCTCTGTCTTTAACATTACAACCACTGATGAATATTTTACATAAAAATTTTCTCGCCCGAAGCCATCCAAATTACACTTCCTAATCGACCAAACATAGTCATAATCCTGCTACTCTGGTGAGGACTAACTACAGCCACCGATTAACTAAACACTATTAATTGAAGACTATTACAAAATTCACTTAAGCAAGAAAGGAAACAGTAGAACATCCATGAACAACTAAAACTACAAATGATAATTAGTTGAATTAAAAGAAAACACTTTCATAAATGTTATCCAATTTAAAGATCATACAAAATTATAAACAGATCATGCCCAAGGATACATGCTTTCTAGGTAGCACTATCAAAGTTCTGGACTTGTGAATTTGGTTCATAAAGCATAGTGTGAAAATTAATACATACTTGAATTGAACAAATCTATAGCTGTAATGAATCTGAAAGGCACACATAGCAAGATTTCAGATAATAGTTAAGAATGGAAATCCAAGAATATATTAAAGTGTAGATACAGCTTAAATCTAAAATAAATCGGCTTTCAAAACTTATATGCCAATAAAATTATACCTAGAAACTAGGATTGACAATGTGACGACCCCAACTTTACCAGGGTGTAAGGCGGAAATCAATGCAGCAGATGGAAGTCATCAACAAAACTTATATGCGGAAAACGAGAAAATTTTAAAAACTTTATTCCATAAAAAAATTGTTTAAAAAGAGATTAAACCTTGTTCTCAAAAGAAATAAACCATAAATATCCAAGATACTACTACAG
>CAOJCR015923450.1:0-10082 GCA_948330485.1 Euphorbia neoarborescens
TAGTTAACTTGACTCGATAGGTTGAACCGAATTTGTAGACCCGGACTAAATCTAAAAATAGATTTTTTCCATTTTACGAATATGCACTACTGATGTTATTTTTGAAGAACATTTAGCTCATTTTATATTTAATTTTATAACATAAAAAAATTTGGGTAGAATTTTGGGAAAAATACAATTTTGGGTTTTAGCGGCCCTAATCGGCTTCATGGCTCAATTTTCTAATACACACATGCATTTTTAGGTCAAAAATATATAAAATAAATAAAATAAGTCCAAAAATGGACCGAAAATATCAAATCAGCCCAAAAACAAAATTTTTCAAGGGTCGAAAATTTTTTTGGGCATGCTGCCCGAAGAACCTCGGGTTCTGCGGGCGAGGATTGCCTATAGTACCTTAGTTCTATGGGAAAAAGGCCTGTAGAACCTCTGTTTTGTGGATGGGCCTACCTGTAGAACCTCGATTCTCGGCATGTCCTACCTACAGAACCTCAATTCTGCAGGCTATCGTGCTGGCCACCTAAGGGGCGATGGCCCATGGTGGCCGACTGGTAGCCGTATCCAAATTTTTTTAGTATATCCAAAATTACATTTTATGTATTTTCATAACTGGATTTACACTGGATATTGAGTTTTTGGCCGGATTTTTGGGGTCCAAAGTTCAGGGATTAAGTTGTTAAAAAACTGTTTTTGTTCGTTTTAGTTTGTTCATGGGTCAAATGAAGTCTAAATGGTCCCAAATTTCATCCAATAGCATAGGTATATGCCCTTAATAGTTCCATGTTAAATATCTGGCCAAAACACTTTTTAAGTTAAATTTTTACTAAAGTACAATTTTTAGGTCCATTTTTATATTTTAACAATAACAAGCACAAGCAATCACCAAATCAGCCAACAACAAGAATGAAAAATGTAAACCAGGAGTTACAGATCTTAAGGATACCTTTAAATGTCGAATTTGTGTTGATTTGGGTTGAAAAAGCAATAGATCCGCCTGATAAATTGAAAACTCGAGCAAACTAAGAAAAAGCTCCAAAATTCCAACTTGTAGGCAGCAAATGGGATTTTGAGCACAGAGTTGGAAAGATTATGAAAAGAGGAGTCTTTTGGTATATTTTTGTGGTTGAAAAGTGGCCAAAAGTGGGCTGACTCCCAAGGAAAGGTGGTAGTTGGCCAGAATTTGTGTTTTCTCTCACCTCTCTTGTGATTCTCTCTCTATAAATGGTCTAGAAATATTTTAAATGAAATTTTAAGGGATGTTTCTGAAGAGTGTCTATGAAAATTCTACCTTTATATGAGAGAAAATGTGGAAATTCCACATTTTTCCTCCCACCGGTGATTGACCGGCCGGCCCACCATCGATGAGGAATGGCAACCCCTTTTAGGATAGACATGTGACCTCGATTATCTACTAATCACATTTCTTGATCTAGAATGGATTGTTAAGACGAATAAGTACCCAACTATGAGTACACAGGTTTTGAGGATCCTAGGAAGAAATTAGTGACGAATATAATACCTGTTAGAGTCCACTCTCATGATTGTATAGGTAGAAAAAAACTTTGAAACGCCAAAGCACCAAATCGGGCTGAAACCAGACTGATTGGAGCGATATTGGACCTAAATTTTTCCGAGCTTAGTTTTCAAAATTACAAATATTTTTGAAATCCCAGGAGCATGGAACCCTACTATTAAATTTTCAAGTCATACGAATTTTTATAAAAACCTTTTTGTAAAATTTCATTTTTGGTCCCCACAAGAGTTAAATTGTCATTTTGAGGGCTTTAATGTCTTTTCCCTAAAAATAACCATTTTTCCATAGCTAAAGGTATGGAGTATTGCTCTTGGATCATTTAGGTGTGGGAACAAGTCTCAGAAAATAGGCTGAAGAGTTGGGTAACCACTTATCACTGATAAGGGTATTTTAGACATTTCTACCCTTTACCCACCTTTTTAAACCACAAAATTTCATAGAAGCAAGGGGGACTCATAACTTAATTTGAAAATTTACTTAAGTGTGATAAAGAAAGGAGAGAAGGAGGAGAAAAACACCTCACCCCTCACCATCATTTCTTACACAAAAAATCCAGCCACCACGACCACAACCTAAAAAATTCTCTTTTTTGTCCCCCAAATATAAACCTACTTTAAATCATGCATTTAGGTTCAAGAACTTTGGGTTTCTAGTGAAAGTACAAGTTTTAGCCATGTTTGGGTTTTTTGGATGTTTCTCTCGGATTTCTACCTACACATCAACGGAAGCACGCTTTAAAGTTATTTTTCTGGCTCCCCAAACTCTCATCTTTGGTGTGTATCTTTGTTCTTCATATTCTATGTTTTTCTTTGTTTTTTGTGTTTTCTAAGTAAAAACCGAAAAATGGAAAGTTCAGATTTTTTGTAGGAAAAATAAACTTTTTCTAGGTAAAAATGAACTAATTTGGTTAAAATTTACTACCTTTGCTATTTTTGAATACTTTTGTTGTTGTGGAGTGGATTTAGACAAGAAAAATGGACTAAAACGAACTCTTGGACATTTTTTATATAAAAACTTCAACCCCGAAAAACATGGCCTAAAAATCATTTTTTGACCCAACCCCTGTCACAAAAAATGCTTAAAATTGAATTTTGAGAATTCCGATGAAATTTTATTTATCCGACCCGAGACTCGCCGGTGTGTCGTTGGGGCACAGCCCGCAGCAACTATAGGCCAAATAGCATGTAACATTGTGCTGCCCGGCCAACCGTAGCTGGCCAAAAAGGCCTGCAGATTTCAAGGCATTGCCTTGTGGGTAAAGGCCGGTAGGCTAAAGGCCTGCAGCCACATGCCATGGCCTACTGACTAGCGGGCCAGTGGACCCACCCCAGTCGGCTTGAGCTCAGTTTGGGTTCTCGGGTCTGAAAAAATTTTCGATCCGTATTTTAGTTTTTTTTTTATGAATTTTGTTTTTTATTTTTTAATTAAAATAATTAATATATTTTTATTTATTTGTCATTTTATTTTGTTTTATTACTTTTTTACATAAAATTGTTATTTTCAAAATATTTTTGACCAAATTAATTTTTTTTAATTTTATTTAATTATTGTTGATATTTATTTATCCCACTTTATATTGTTATTATAATTATGTGATTTTTGTGGATATTATTGTGAATAATTGATAAGTTTATAGTGTTTTTGTTACACTTGGACTTAGATTTAATTTTTGTAAATACACGTATGTATTTAGAAAATCGAGCCAAGAAGTCGGATTTAGGGCTGCTAATACAGTGCCACGAAGGGAATTGATTCTCGGTTATCCGATCCACTTTTATGCATGTAAAAAATAATTAAAATTGGGACAAATTATTTTAAAGAAAAAATGAATTTTCAATCCTCCCACATGCATTTAAAAAATTATTTTCTAGGTCTAGTCGGAATAATTCGACTATCTCCTACTATGTATGATCCCAAGCTATCATGCCTCCCCATTCTAATGCATGTTATTTCATCCGTCTTATTTAAGTCCTACGTGTTTATTTGTTTATTGATGCACATTGAATGGATGTTATTTATTTTTATTGTGTATAGATACTCATGCATTTTAGGTATTTGTACCCTTTTCCCCATTTAAATATTTGTATCCCCTAGAATAGTTTGTGTGAATAACTGCAAATGTGTGATTTATCTTCATCGTATTTATTTATGACTTTTTGCATGCTCGCTCACCTGAAATAAAAAAAACCAATTTAAGTTTCAAGTAAAATATTTTGTTTAAAATGTTGTTGATTTTTCTTTAAAATTTTGAAAATGGATAAGTAAATTTCTTATCTGAACCCAAATTCTAGTAAACGGTATTGGATTCGTACTTAGGTTTCGAGTAACACCATGATTTAATTCTCAGTGGAGCTTGAAATTGGGTAGTGACTCCAATCATTGTTTTTAGAGATTCGAGTTGAATTTCTTTAAATATGTTTTTATTCTTTAAAATTAGATTTCAAAATAAAATTCTAAATCTGTGTTCGCATGTGTGTTTAATTAATGTCTTTTTTACGGAAACTTTATCTCTCTTGTTAGGCAAAAAGTGATCCTAAATGAGTAAACCTTAATTGCTTAGGAACTGTTTTGCTTTTTAAGTCATTTTTCAACCCCAATTTTTAGCAAAACTCCTAACCTGTATTCGCGTGTGTATTTGGTTTGAATTTTTTTTTTAAACTTCAAAGTTTTGGAAAGAATTGTTTCACTCGCTTGGAAATAATATCTCCTTCATTCATTTTTCCGAAAGAGATTTCTTTCACGAACTCTTTTCAAATAAAATATTTCATTTTATTCCCAAATAAAAGGATTTCATTTTCATCCTTCAAAACATATAATAAAAATTTTGCTTTCGAAAATAAGGTCATACGCTCATATCAACTCATTTGGGTGTAGCCACACACTCATAATCTCATTCTATCAAATGACCGATGATAACATCTCAGTAGATATCGTGTGGCAATCCTATCGGCTCATTATAAATATACACATATTCACTGGATTATAACCATATTTGGAATCTTGTTACAGACCCGTTAGGTGTATGTCAAAGTGTGTAAGATCTCATGATATGTCATAATGATCTCAAGTCTAAGGATAAAATAAATCCTACCCAAGAAACACTTATGTCGATAAAACGATATCGTATTTCCTATGTGGACCTATCTAGTTCTATGTGGAGTCCACATGTACCTGCATCCTAGACTTCCAAATAGTCAACTAATGTACAAGTTTATAGTCCTATTCATTTTCATGATCTAGAACAAACTTGGAATATAAAGTTATGATCTCAA
Organism: Euphorbia neoarborescens; assembly: GCA_948330485.1. Taxonomy (NCBI): domain Eukaryota; kingdom Viridiplantae; phylum Streptophyta; class Magnoliopsida; order Malpighiales; family Euphorbiaceae; genus Euphorbia; species Euphorbia neoarborescens. The sequence goes on from CAOJCR015923450.1 coordinate 4,807, forward strand.
TCATTGGATACTCTATTTATTACTATAACACAATATATAAAATAAACAGATTGATGGTTTTATTAAATAACACTTAATGTATGTAATACAAAGTTTATTACAAATGTATAATATACAAAAGAATCAATACCTACGAACTAGACCACATCAACATTGTATACCCTTTTTTAGTTCTAGGGTGAAATATTCTTGTACCAGCTTCATTTTTCTTTCCTTATGTTGTGCCTTTTGTGTGTTTGAGATTTGGTAAATAATAGAGTAAATATAAAACCCGAGCCTGACCAGGTAATTTTGAGCTGTGTACATTTCTTATCTCTGTTGATCTTTTCCTATCCAAGGTGGATAACTTATCTCTTCCTTTAGATGCTTTCTAAGTGACTAATACTTACCTAGATATAGCATTCTATTCTTTTGATTGTTGTTATTACCTTCATTAACATTTTGCCTTCATGGTATTTATAAAAGTAATAATGGTTATGTATAAAAGAGTATTGTAGTTGTTATACTAGTGGTCTTCGGCTTACTAATGGTGATAAAAGTATACTAGAATATGGACTCTATTTTCATTGGTACTTCCTTCCTGGTTTGAATATAGGTTAATATTTTTAAGTCCTATTAGTACTTTCTGGCTTTGATTACTATTTTTTTTTGCAAAGTAATAGCTATAGATATTAATTTCAATTTGCTTACAACTCATTAGTATAATTAATTTCATTATTTGAATATAGGTTGCAATATTGAATAGAGATCTATTGCCCCATGAGAATTTTTTTGTATGTGCACTTGAGGACACAATGGAGTCTCTTTTGTGGGTGCTCGATCACAAGTTGTTAAGGTAATTGTGTGAATTATGAATTAAAGTACAATACTTTATGATACAACTAATGCAAACTTTTAGATGTAGGATGAATATACACATATTAGGAGTCAAATAGCATGTGGTTCCACTATAGAGGAGAATATTTTCTATGAAGCTATAGGTGGTTCTAATCAAAAGAGAGGTATTTATGGACTCAATATCGCAGCTCAAAATTGCTATGGACATCGAGACATACATAGATCACATGATTCAATAAAATGATGTTCAACTTCATCTTTTAGCAATGGTAAGCCTTTGACTTCTACATCTTCTGCTGTTAGGGAAGAGTGCCTTACGAATTTACAAAGTCAAATAGCACACATACAAGCTGCATTTCGTGATTTAGTTGTAGAGATTTGGGAGGATGTCGTTCAACAGGTCAAGGAGCAAGTTAGAAGTCATCAAGCTACCTTAGATCGAGTTTTAGGTGAGTTAGATTTTTTGTGCCACATATACTTAGATCGTGAGGATCTGTGAGTTACTTTTTCCTAATTTAGATTCATCTTCTATAGATATGTGATGGATTACAACAATTTTTAGAACATTAAGGCTACAAAATAAATGTAGTTTTTTTTTTAACTTTATTAGGATTATAAGTTGACAGATGAACATTTTTGACATTTTAGAAGAATGACAATACTTTTGAAATTTAAGAACATATTAGAATTACAACATGCTTAATTATTCACTCGTGTTAGAGTTATACTATTATCAATTTGTAATGAACCCATGAGAGTTGGAGTATCCCAACCTTATTTTACAAGCATTTAGTATATATTTATTGATATAATGTTATATATCATATTTTATATAATTATTAGTGTGTATAAGTGCCAATTAATGTTAAAGCAATGCATAACAACAAATTTTTTTTGTAAAATTAAAAAAGCAAATTATTATCTACAGATACCAACTAAATAATCTCGTAGATGATACTCATGTAGAATGTGATTTTATTTCTCTTCTTAAATATAGCACCTATTGGTTAGCATGGTAGGTAAAATTGAAAGGTGAACATCACCTACCAATGTTCAGTAAGTGCTTTTCTACCAGACTTAGTAGGTGCTGTAACCTACAAGCAGAATACTTACAGAACACAATCGGTAGATGATGTGAAATACTTACTAAATTTCTAACAACACATATGAAAAATTTGATAGGTATATTGTTTTTTTTTCTTATGGTGAACACTTAAAAAAAGTATCAATTTGAGTATATACTATGATTACTTTATTTTATTTTCACTTTGTTTTGATTACCATTAGAACCATAAAATTTGGCATCAGCTTGTAACAATGACCATAACATTCATTTTAGTGATCTCAAACATAATACATAAATTCGTTATCAAAATTTACATATAGTTTTTTTTTTGTCATTCAATTAGTAGAACTATATTTGTGAGCGCAGCGACCTTTTATCAAAAGGAAAATCGGTTTTGAAAATAAAATTGGAATTGAAACTTGATTCTTTGGAAATTGAATTTGAAGATAAGAGTTTGGTTTTTGGAAAGTGAAGCACTTTAACTTTCGGTATGAGCGGCTTGGCGCTCTCGAAAGTTAAGCCAAATCATCACATAAAGCACTTTCGTCGCGAGCGGCTTGGCCCTCTTGAAAGCGAATGATTTGAGTTTGAGAAAAAGAGAATTCCTTAAGCAACTAAAGTTTACCTCTTTCGGAATGCCTCTCGCATACGAAGCGAAAGAAGGCTCTTGTGAGGTAATCCCTTGGTTTTGGGAAATGCACTAAGGGTTTTATTTCGGAAAAACTAAGTTAAGAGAAAACAATTTTTAAGAGAAAACAAGTTTGAAAAGAAATTCGAACTAGAATTTTTAGAAAACAATATTTGGAGTCGCCACCCGGTTCCAAGCTCTATCGAGAATTTGTCATGGTATAACTCGGATCCTAAGTCTCGAATCCAAAATCGTGATCCAGAGATTGGGTTCGAACAAGGTTCTTACTTATCCTTTTTCGAAAGACCTTATAAAAATCGACAATTATTGGAAAGAAAGTGTTTTTATTTGCAAAAAAGCCTAAGTTGATTTTAGTTTGGATTTTTAGGTGATCGCGCATACAAAAGTGGTAAATAAAAGTAAATAATTAGTTACAACCCGATCAAATGCACACATCCTAGCTAGGGGGATTACATCCAAATCAAAAGGGGGAATTGGGGTATGCACAACTATTTAATCATACATGCACAAATAAAACATTAAATAAACACATGGCACAACAACATACTTAAAATGGACATAAAATGGGGAATGGAGAGTAATGATAGCTCGGGGCTATGTACAAAAGGGGGGTGCTCAATCCGAAATGATTTATCGGATCGAACATTTTGGATTGAGAGATGGTCTCGCAACGACCCAAAAATAATTTTGGCTCGATTACGAAACGGTTTGGTGATAGTTTATATAGAAAAATTTTGGCTCAATTTTTAGTTCGGGACATACAATTTTCATGAGCCGAGTATTCGGGAATACAATTCCTTTTGTTGGATGGTTCTAACAGCCCTATTGGCCGGTTTTCTAGATGCAAGCGTTTAAAAGCGAGAAATTAAATCTAGGTCTGAGATGCAAATAAAAGTCACGCTAATTACTGGCACACATTGATCTACATCCCTAACAAACAGTCATACACAGCAGGAAATAGAGGGGCGAGATTAATAAAATGCATGATTAAGCTCGAAAACGTCTTTCATTTGAAATAAAACCGAAAACTGCAACACCTTTGCCCTTCAGTTAAATTACGACATATTTAAACTCAAAATTGGACTGCATAAAATATACCATCAGATTCTACGTTCAAAGAGCTTTCCAACGGTACATTATACGCGTAATTTGGGTGAGAAACGAAGGAGAAAATGCGAAAATACAAAAATGCAAGCGCAGGGGGCGATTCGGTCTGGCTTGGCAAACCAGAGGGCGAGTGGAGCCCCTGGACAGCCAGCTCGCCAAGCCAGTGGTGAGCTGGACATCTGAATGTCCAGTTCACCGAGCTGGTGGGTGAGCTAGGCTTTAGCTCGCCTGGCTCGGCGAGCCGGGGTTCGGCTCACCCATTTTCACCCCGTTTTCGCCTGAAAACACCGCTTGAGACCACAAAAATATTCCAAGATGTCCGGGATTACATTTTTATCTATTTTTAAGCCTTAAAACATCATTTTAACATCAAAAATCTGTATTTTAAAACTTTTTAGCATAAAGGGCGAGTACGTCCGTTTTAAACCCGTTTTAGCTCGTTTTAAGTCTGATTTTCGATCCAAACTTACCCGCGAAGCCTCCACAACAGTAAGGGTACATAAATAAAGTCTAGAAGGGTCATCAAAAGGTTATTTTTAGTTACATTTAATCCATTTTTCTGAAGTATCCTCATTTTTCCTAGCAAAACCCCGGTTTTCGGTTTCCATTTACATTTTTACATGACAACCCATAAAATCTCCATTTTTAACATGCCAACAGCAGCATAAATATTCACAAAAAGGTTAGATCTCAGATTATTACCCTCAAAGCGTGTATTCCGCAAACGGTTGAGTTGGAGAACCCAAACTTGCTCCGTGTGCCACCGAGAGACCGAATATAATGTTTAATCTATAAATGAAGATTTTGATGGAAAAAAAAACTCTTAAAATGAGATGATTTATGAGCTAAATCACCCCCCTTCAAGAGTTTGTTGAAGTTAGTTGCAAATTTCAAGTCAAAATAAGGGAAGAATCAGGGAAGAAGGAGATGAAAGAGTTGAAGAGAGAGAGAGAGAGAGAGAGAGAGAGTTAAGTGGGTTGGTATTGTTGAATGTTGAGAGAAAAAGTTGCTGCAAAAGAAAGGATTTTATTCTTTTTTTTTTCAGTCGTTGCTCCAAAAATATGGACGAGGAAGGCTATATGCATGGGACTACTTGCTTTTGGCCACTCACCACCATCCCTCATAAATGCACCTTACCTCTTTTCTTCTACTTTTTCTTTTTTTGATTTTCTTTTTCAATTTTACTTCTCTCTTCCCATTGGTTTCCAACTAAACCTTTGACTGCAACATAGACTAAATATGGGTAATTTAGTTGGGTTAGTGGATTTTTATTTGAGTTTATAGGTTAGAAAGTGGGTATGTGCCTAAGGTTTGGGTTTAAGCCCTATTAGGCCTTAGGCCCATACGCATGCACGTATGTTCAACCCATTACAATTATTTGATAAACACTTGATTTGGTCCTTTATGGTGCGGATGCCAGAGTTCTTGTATCAAACGATATGGAAATCGAGGCATTCAAAGGAAATTAACGAATGTCATTTTTATCATCACCATAGGATAAAAATTCCATGCTCACAGTTGCCCCTCGTGTGACTGTATTCATTAGCTGAGTACATGAACACGATAGTGAATGTGGAGAATACTTACCTGAAGGGTGAGTCATCGAGGTTTGATCCG
>CAOJCR015927084.1:0-10408 GCA_948330485.1 Euphorbia neoarborescens
AAAATACTTTGTTTTAAATATTGTCAATTTCTCAAAAATCTTTTAAAAAGAGATAAATAAATGTTTTGTCAAAATTCGATCTCTGAATAACATGTTGGATTCGAACGTGGATTTCGAGAAACACCGTGATTTAATTTCTGGTGGAGCTTGGAATTGAGTGGCGACTCCAGTCATTGTTTTTAGAGATTCGTATTGAATTTCTTTAAACACATTTTCTTTTTTCTTTAAACTTGTTTTCATTTTCAAAATAGGATTTCTCAATAAAAATCCTAAAAACTCACTTTTACACGTGTATTTAATTAAGATCTTTCTTTATAGAAACCTTATCTTACTTTTTAGGCGAAATGTGTTTTTAAAAGAATAAACTTTAATTGTTTTAGGAATTATCTCTTTTATTCCTTTTCTCAAAAGGGATTCTCAAAACTTTTTTTCCTTAAAATAAAATAATTTCTTTTTCATATCTTAAAATAAAGTTTGGAATGTCCGTCCTTCAACTAAAAGTCGTCTCCTCACAACATCCCTACATTGCAACGCCTGTATATATTCCCCACATACATCAAATACATTATTCGCATAAATTATCAACTTACAATACCAATCTACTTTATAATTATTGTTCGCACACCTACAATACTATTTTTTCATTATTTTCCACAATGAGTCTGAGAGCTATAGCTCTTAGGTTTTAGGTCTTGAATTTGTTTTAGAGATATTCACACTGATTGGTTGAGCTATGTCCTAAGTGTAATTCTACTTTTATCACATTATCAAACTAACAAGAGTACTGGATCATTACTTTCTAATTCTTTTGTGAACATTTTCCACAATGTTGAAATGCATTAAAATCTTTCCTTTACAATATGTGTCAAATTGCAATGTTTTGAGCGAATTTGCCTCTTGTTAGATAAGTTGAACGACCCAGATTCCCTATTCAAAAGCCTTTGGCTTTATAGTGCAGACAAGCATTATCTCATATTTTTAAGTTGTTCAAGTCATCTTTCGCTATATAATCTGGTGGTCTTATCTTTCAGATTCAGACATCTTTGACTTTTCTTTTTATTTATTTATAGCTTCGTTTGATATTGTGCCACTTCTTGCACTCCCTTGGAGATTGGACACTTTTATAGTTATTGGACCTATACAATTCTCTCTCTCTCTCTCTCTCTGATTTTGGCCTACCTTCCATTCAAGGTTGGTGTGTTTAGATCCATTGCACTCATCAAGGATCGACCTATTTAATTAGTCTTTATATGTCGATTCATCATCATTAAATTTAGTGTGTGCCTTTTTCGATTGGTATCTGTCACCCCTTATACGGCAGCTATTTTTTCAGTTACCTACTACTAATTTGCACTTTGTAACTTGACACTGACTTGACTTCTGCAAGTCTGGTTATAGGGTAAACTATCCTAGTGAGAGATCTCTAGTGTTAAAAATGACATATGGGGTGGAAGCGTTAAGTTGCTAAAGCCTCTATCGGTTAACCTATTACTCACCCTTTTGACTTTATAGACAGTATGGTCTAATCTAGAAGATTCCTTTCATTGCTCCTTTCGTTGTGATCGATGCGTATAAATAGTGGCTATAGGAGATAGGAGCATGTTGGCTATAGAGCTATAAGTATGAGTTATTGAGATATACGATACTTTCGACTCCACTAAGATAGGTGGACTATATTTGGCTTGGTTGGCAGAGACCTAACATCTGCTAATTTGAGAGGAGAGACATGGGTTACCCGCTGACTGATGGCTCCTGTTGGATGTAGTAATTAGGGATCAAGATTTTATTACACATGGATCAATAAATTGAAGACTTTTGTTCTTTGTATGGCTTTGTCATAACTTGTGATAATAGTATTAATTTTATCCTAACTTTTGCATAAATTGTCCTTATAGGATTTCAACTTATAAGATCGTCTCAACTTTTGCTACAATTTCCTTTTCACGTTTTCAATTCCGTAGGCTTTTTTTAATACCTACAATGGTAATGAATATGTCTAGTTAAATTAGCAAAAAAAAGTCCTATAACAAACCAAATATGATATAATTAGTGGTACAAAATAAGTTGAATAAGAAATCGGTTTAAGCCACTCTCACGAATAGTATCAAACAAATATAAGAAGATTCATTATATAAATTCAACAAATGATCACTTTATTGATTAAATCATAATTTAGAACAAATAGTTAAAAATGGTAGATCTTGAAATTCCCACTATTATCTAACCTCTTTGGCTCATTATTGTAACTATTATAAAAATGGTAGGTCTCATTATCATTTATTTTCACTCTAGACAAGGTCCAACAGGTTCTTTCCTTCTTTTCATTTCTTTCCCTTTTTTTTTTTTTTGGCACATGATAGAATTTCAAGCAATCCTAATTAATCGGAATGAATATTTTGTTACCATCTAGATCCATAATTCTTACTACATCCAAGATAATTATACTTGCTTTACTACAAAGAGACATTTCCAATTATACTTGATTTTCCCTTTGACATTTATATTGGACAGCTTTAACTACTTTACAAGTAAATCACCTGCTGCCGCTTTGTTTAGACGATTATGTTGTTTGACTCTACGATTGTAGATTTGAGACATCCTCTGCTAACACATCTAAAGATAATTCAAGTTTGAAGATGCTTTTCATCAATCAATACTAGCTGATCATACATATTTCTAACTCATTCGGTTTCTAACAACTAACCTTCTAAGAGAATCCATAGTGGCTTAACCTCTATCTTAATTGGAAGAATTGCTTCCATTCTAAAGACCAAAGAATAAGGGGTTTCTCCTTTAGGTGTCCTAACCCTAGTTCTATAATAGCGGAGCGTGAATGGCAACTTGTCTGCAAATGGCAACTTGCCTTCCTAACCGTCTTGTTTGTGGCTTCAATTATCCTAATGGTCGGTGCTCTATACCATGTTGGCTGAGCATTTAAGTTGTTGCTCCTTGAAACTATACTCTACTGTGTTATTACATTGTATAGAATATCATATCTTGCAAAAATACAAGTAAATATAGTCATTTTGGCAAAAATTCAACTTCAAACCCGCTTCAAAAAAATAGTCAATTGCTACTACATCTATGGTCATTTGATGTTGTCAAAAGTTTATTGAAGTATAATTATGATCTTAAGAAGAAAAGGTAAAAAAATCATGATTTCTCCACATTTCATTTTAACTGGTCAACAACTCAACAATGAAATAATAGCGTCGCAGTAACCAACGAATTTTTTTTCCTTTTTTTTTTTCCCTTTCTTTCTTAAGATACCAATCAATACCCACAGTTTACACTATGTCATCAGTTCCTGATTTTAAATGAAACACGGTCAAAGTTCCAAGTTCGAATACTTGTCATCTTCTCACTTCTTATTCCAAGTTTAATTTGTGCATAATATTTCGACAGGCTTCTACATCAAAAATATCCATCATAATTTTCATTTCTTTCAAAAAAAAAAAAATTGGCATTCTAAAGAAAAACCAAATTTATATGAGAGATTGTGGTATGACTAGCATACCATATCAACATAATGTGTCTTATATAGACCCCCGCACATTTTAGTATGAAACCCACACGAATCCACATATTTATTATATCTTAACATACCACGTCAATGTGATTTGTCAAATACACTTTAAAATTTTTCAATTTATACCTAATCATCAATTTCATTTCTACATGAATAAAAGTTGGTCTCCAGTATTTGGAAAAAAACCCAATTCTTCCAAAAGAAAACTCTCATAGCATATTCCTATCATAAGCAGTGCAAAAAATTCAGTAAATACCCATAAAAAAATCATACCATCTACATGGGAAGATATCTCATATATACAGGATTGAATTCTCAACAATTTGACAAAATGTTTTATTTTCTGGAAAAGATTAGAGGGCAAAAAAGGTAACAATGCTTTACAAGATAATTTATTTATTTATTTTCATATTATTTTCAAGGACCCAAAAAAGATTTACACGGTGGAACAGCTAGTTTCCTACCAACCAATCAGCTGCCTGCGTCTTCTTTCCTATTTTCCAGAACAGAAAACATTCTGCTCTCTTTGTAATTTCTCACATAACATCTGTATCAAAAAAAAAAAAAAAACCATTTTAAGACTAAGAGAAAACGACATTATCAATCTAATGACCGTGCTATCAATGATAATAATCAGATTGGCCGACATTTAGCAAGTGTAGCTAATGAAAAGAATAACCATGTATAACTTAATTGAGATTTGATATATGACCATAAGCAAGGAAAATGAACTATTTGCAAAGATGACATGTCAATCAACACCCCCTCCTAAACAGATCGGATAGACTAGCTTAATTTGTAAAATGAAACAAAACATCATCATTTCTTCATGTGTGCAAGTGATGGAAAAATAACAAGATTCGGTTTTATTAACTTCAATGGTCAGCTCCTATTCCCATAAATACAGCTATAAATAAGCTGATGACCTTTTTCTCACATACAATTGCATAAAAAGTTTACTAACACCTTGTCACCAACTTAGTATATATAATTGAAATAGAGAATATAATAAAGGAAAAACACATTCATGACATACAAATAATCAATTAAAATCCAGTCATTAGGCTTTCAAATAATTAATTGATTATGTGGCAAGCAAAACACACAAGAATGTCAACAGTGAAATCACATTTTTATTTCAAAGCAACGAGGATCATTTTAGAGAAAGAGATACTTCACTTAATGATTCAGCAACGAAATCATGGTTAGCTCTGAGAGCACTCCAGAGGATGCAAAGTCCCTTCGGTAAATTCATGCATCCGAAAACGCTCCAGAAGTTCAAATGGGCTGCAACTAACATTATAAATATTTGTGAAGAAGGGTAAGACTGAAAAAAAAAAGTAATAAGTATAGCGAACCAACAAGTGATTTCATTCCGGATTCCTACAACAAGTTTAGCCAGAAACTTCATTATTGTCTAAGGAGCACAGAAATAAGCAAGGTAAAGTATACAATTTCATCTATAAAGCAAAATTGATGTAACGAATAGCTAAAAACCACAGCGAATTAAGGAGAATTGACAGCTCAAATTTCCACCACAGCACATGTCAGCTTAAACAGGAAAAGAGATGAACAGCCAGGACAGGAGAGAGAAAAAAAAAAAGGAAAGAAAAGAAAAGAAGAAGTAAATACAATAACAAATCCCATTGACAACAAACAAGATAATTAAGTCTTACAGGATGACTTCACGATTATGGCTTAATCTACGCTGATTGCTTTCCATGACCTCCAACACATTAGAAGTGTCTGGACCAGCTGCCCCTCCAGCAACAATAGAGGGGACAGAAGCAGTTGGTGTCCAAATCTAAAGTCATCCAACCAAAATTAGAATACTATCCAAGAAAAGCTGCACCAAAAAATAAATTAATAACCAGTCTTACCTTTATTGTGTTATCAATCCCACTCGTCACCACAACAGAATCAGATGGATGGCACTGCACACAATTCACAACTGTGGAGGAAGCAAAATAAATCAAAATAAAGAGATGCTACAGGTCTAGCGAACTTCATAGACTCGTACCCATTGAGGAGATAAAACCTCACCAGCTTCATCTCCAAGAAGCATTTTTATTAGTCTACCAGTTGTCTTTTCCCAAATAAACCATCTACCATCATCACTTCCGCTTGCCACATATTCACCTGTTAATTAACAGTAAGAAATTTGATATCTAGTGAAGTCATAAAATATCATCAGAAGGCCAAAATGGGCAGATGTGCATAATGGCACCAAGAGTCGTAACATTTAGGGTCGTAGACAGATGTGATGCTAAAATCGAAATGAATCACTTTTTCTATTCTGAATCTGATAGTTTAAGGGCCTGTGTCCCAAGAATTTACTTTTGGCCTATTTGTTACAACTATAAAAGTTAAGGGTGCATAAATAGCAGAGGTAATGTAGCAACATTTACCAATTATGGCATCACTGAACTAATAATACAGTAAAGCTTTCTTCACATTTGTCCACTTCGAATGTTATAGCCCAAACAAATAACTAGACAGGTGAATATTTCACGAAAATCAAATTGAACCTCAATCAAAATTTGTTCTTAAGACACTAAAACGTATAACTCCATCTAAACAATAGAATAGCTTCTGTACACCCAAATTTATCAATTTTAGAACGTTCAGACACTTGAACTTCAAAAGTGAACCTCCTAGATACCTAAAAAAAATATAATGCATCCTTGCATCCTCACATGTTCTTGAGGGTATCTAAAATCATTTATTTCTCAAATCCTGTGTTTCACGGTCCAATTAAGCAGGAAGAAATAACAACTTTTGTTCTTAGAAATTCAAGTGCCAATTTACATATCAAGTCCATGCAATACATTTTGACATCCTCTTTAACAAATTTAGAATTCCACATTGGACAAACATTGTATTATTGTTATATCCATGCTTGTGGGCACATGTATATGATACCGTATGATCAAAACAATACCTCTCTGGCCCAGAAAACTGGCCTGTTTTATATCAGTTCCTACATTACAGTGGCCAACATATCTTTGCTTCATATCAATTGCTGTATCTGACTGCAATATAAACATTTGTATTAGTTAATTAGTAATGCAAGAAGTCAAGCACTACCAATGCAAACGAAAGTCAGCAGTATTTTCTCACATTGCTACAGGACAGTTATAAAAAAAGAATTTTAAACAAAACATACAGATTGTCATTCAACTTTAGCATTTTCATGCCCATCAATTTTCATTCTAACTATGCATTGTATTTAATGTCTTAATGCTTTGCATGACTACTTGAGACAGAGTAGAAGTCACACAACTCCACAGAAGAAACGAGTTCCCTAAAAGAACAGTTACACTAGCACAATACAGCTATCAATATTACTGGAGAAACCTATTTCAATGAAGAATATAAACAGTTCAAAAGATTTTACAAAAAAAAAAATTTGAAAACTAACCAGATAAAGGGTCCGATCATTAAGTGACAATGAAGGTGACCCACAAGAGCCATTCGTATGACTTGTTTCAATGCTTGAATCCCCCCTTCGATGAATCCTCAAATTTAAACTTCCATGGAATGTATTGGGTTCCATATCACGCCCTTCATCACCTGACATTGAAGTTTCAAAATCCAACTCTAATTCCTCATCATAGTCAGAATCTTCTCGTTCAGACCTAGGACCATCTTGTGATGCATCACTATTAGCCTCAGAACGGTAAAGGATGTCACTTAACGATAACGCTCTTCCACTTCGAGATTCCGATCTAGGCAATCCATCCGTAGATTTAATATTCTTCTCAGCTTCAGCTAATGATGTAAATATGTTATCAGATGTACTTTAATGAACATTGCACATTGAATAGATTAACTTCCCCAAGCATCCACTCCAATCAACAACCACTAGTAGTAAGCATATACTCATAAAAGATAACAAGAACAAACTTTCACGTTAACTGTATAGTTAAAATAAATACTATAGGGCTCGGCCCAAGATTGAGATTGCAGCTACTAGCAAACCTGAGCGACAAACTGGCTGTGTCAATTGTCATTAGAAAACATGTTCGACTCATTTTGCAGGAAAAGTTAAAGACAAAAAAATACACAACAAATTTAAATTATTTGTTCATTTAATGTAATTCTCTTTTCAAATTTGAATTTGAAGAAACTGTTTCCGTTTCCTCTGTATAAGAAAATTCTTTGAAATGGCACAAGGAAATCTTCACATACAAATGACCACTATTTATCTTCATGAAAAAGTGAAAGATAAATAACACCCTAAAGTATCTAATTAAAAAAAAATTATTCTTTGCACGAGCCTATTTGATATTCGTACTAGAACAAACTAATTAAAAAAACTTACAAAAATATATAACATATGTAAGAACCAATAAAATATAATGATAAGAAAAAAATATTTACTCGTACAAGAAGATCAATATATGTTTTGACAATTGAATTGAAAAAAAAAATCACAAAAAAAATTTCTAATAATGAATTTAATTTAATAAATTTTACGAAAATGACTATAAAAATATTATATTGAGGTGACGAGCTTTCATATTTATGAAGGTGAGGTGTACAAGAGAGAGAGAGAGAAAGGGGAAAGATAAAGAAAAAATCAGAAATCCAATCAATGAATTAAGAAAATATTTCAGTAGCAGTGGGAGAAGGATAATGTAATCTACTCATGCTTCCTCAAAATAAGGCTGAGGTGGCAACATATTGATCCTAATATATTATAATAGAAAAATATATAGGCTTCAGATTAGCTTCTTTTCTTAGAAATGAAATCAGATAATACTTCACAAACTATATAGTTCCAATATGACAACTCTGAGACATACTTTGAAAACTGAACAAACTTTGCTTCCATATCAAGGGAAACAGGCCACAGAATAACATTGCAATTTACAAATTGTACTATATAACCTGTAATACTGGTCAGGGATGAAGGACAAAATAATAAAAAAAAAATGGCACAAAAAAACAAACATAATTACCCGCAGCGATATTCTTTTTTATATTCTCTACCCATGGTGTAATTTCATTATTTGTAGGAGCTACACGTTGAGCAGCAAGAGCAAAGTCCAGAGCTTCTTTGTGTTTTCCCAACTGCAAGAAGCCAACAAAGTCAAAAGGATTTAGACAAAATTAGATATGAGTTCTTTTAATGTCATCATATCATCATTTTCATTTAATAGCAATTTTCTAAGAGGATCCCTCCAATCCTGGTGCCCATTCCACATACACACTGAAAAATCTAACTTGTTTTCATCCCATTTTCATATAAGCATGGTGCAAAAAATTGATGAAGAAAAACCTAGAGAAACATAACAAATAAGCGCATAATACATGCATTAAATGAACACAAGCCGGAATTTCATTCATTAAATTGCAATTCCAAAAACTATTACACTATAAACAATTACAACCAGAAGGATGTTGTGAAAGCGTTATTGTCAAACATACTTCTACACTGTGCTTCAGTGGGATATTATCTTAAAGTAAAGACTTCAGATGCAATGGTAAGCATAAACTAAATTGGAAAGAAAAAAATCGATTACTAACATGGTATTACCTGTGATAAAGCATCTGACATATAATAAAGGGCTCGAAAGGAAGAGCTGTCTATCCTACGAGCATTATAACAATCTCTAATGGCCATGTGAACATCATTTTTCCACTTCCGCTGATAATGAATTGATTATATTAGCAAAGTTGGTGAAGTAAATGACATCTAAAACCAAGTTTTCCAACAAAAGATTTTGTAAACCTTCAGCAACAACGCTGCACGAATGCAAAAACAGTCATGTCTCATTGCAGGAGTAATATCATGACCATGCCCATTCAGAACTTCATTGCACGCTTCAATGCCATTGAAATAATTGGCACCCTCGTCCAAGTGTTTTTCAGCTACTTGGACCAGCTTCCTGCACTTCTCAAGCTGTAAAACTACATTAGGCTAGTCAACACATCAAAAAAGAAACAACCGCGAGATACTTGATTATGAACAACCGCATGAAGCATCTAACAAGCATTATTGGATGGATATAAATACCGCAAAAGTCGATTTGTTTTTAAGACCACGGGTGGGTTTATCATATATTGATGGTTCCAATACTAGCCCATTAAGTGTAGGAGTGAAGGTTACTAGTTTTGAAACATCCCCTGAAGAATATTCTGTTACACTTCCCTCAGCTGCAAAATACAGGAAAATTTTCTCATAAGCTACCTTTGGTAGTATAAATAAACTGACAACTAAAAATGTTCAAACAAAAAAAGTTCATGTGCCCTACACTTATTTTGCATTATTAATTTATTCCTCATCTATTAAATGTCCAAAATTATACATGATAGCAAAAAAAATTTATCATCGGACAAGGAAGATAACGAGTAATGTTAAAAAAATTCAGAATCATAATCAGAATTATTTTCTGTAATAGTTTTATTCCGTTAGTATTATTTTCTTTGATAGTTAACTTATGAATATTAGGATTAGGAGTAATAGTTTAGCCTTTTGCTTTCCTAGTTATAATAGGATGCTATTTTATTTGTTTTTATTGTTTGTTAAAGATTGTGCTTGTAATCGTTATTTATAGTCTGCTGCCATTCAATAATAAAGCAAGCAATATTTTATTAAACAATTTATGAGATTTAGAGTTCTCTCTTACAAAACTCCGCCTAGACTGTGTGTTTAGCCGGTCCCAAGCCCGGATAAAGGAGGAGGGTTGTGGTAGGTGGCAACCAACGTAAAAATTTTGCCATAAACTTATTATATGAATCCTAATGATATAAACGTGGGGGCGTCCTCTACTTACGACGCGCTACATCGGAACCCGGGTGTAGTGTTAAATGAGCAAGGGCGTAGGGCGTTCCCCGAATGCGACGCGCCATGTCGGCGCCCGGATATGGTGC
>CAOJCR015932432.1:0-14353 GCA_948330485.1 Euphorbia neoarborescens
CTTAGAAATTGCATGTGATTGTATTCATTTTTATTTTATCCATCCTTATTAATTGAACTTGCAATTGATTTTAAGGTTTATGATTGTGAATCGGTTAGTTTTCATGCATGCATATTTGATAGCCTTGTAAACTTGATTAAAAATTTGATTCGTGTCTGTTACGCGATCTAATTGACAATTGGAAAACCAGGAGGACTGAAAATCCTGCAGAACTTAAGCGTACTTAGTTTCCGAATCATAAAACTAGGCAGTCCGTTCGGATACCCTTACCCTAAGTGCTTCAGATAGTAGGAGTAACTATTGGAACCGTGCATTGATATTAATTAGATTGCTGGCACTGTTTTAATTATTGATCGTTTTCTATATTGATAAGTTTCCATTGCCATTAATATTCATAGGTGGGTAGAACATTGATTGACTTTTCGTTGAATTTTGTTACGAAGGGTTGAATTGATAATTGATCGTAGATAGGAGTAGGAGTAGTTTAACTTAGTTTAAATTCCAGGTTCATTGATATTGCCTATAACACGCTAAAATCTTAGTATTAGACTGTGTAGAGGTATTTTCCCTGTGGGATCAATACTTGGACTTAAATCTAATTTTATTTCTTGACAACGACATGGTACACTGCCCTAGAGTTGAGCGATCAGCATAATTAATTATTATTTATATTCATATCACCACTGACGCTACAATAATATACCATCTTTCTCTCCCAAAAGAGGTTTGAACGAGAAGATTAAGGTACGAGGCTATCAGTGGCTTCCCAATAGATTCCCTTACCACCGAAGAGGTACACAAGTGACACTTTTTGAAAGAGCCGAGGTAGGTATGGTGGTCCTAAAGTGGTGCATGCATTATGTATCTACTGCAATGCAAAGACATAAAAAATAAAGAATCCATTGGAATGTATATGTAAAATAAAAATATTTTGTTTTAAAAATGTTGTCGATTTTCTTTGGAAATCTTTTGAAAAAGTCTTTCAAAGCCTTGTCAAAAATTCCTTTAAAAATTTTATGTTTTGAAAACTTTTGGAAAAAAGTTTAAAAAGAATTCTCATCCATAGTGGAGTCGCCACAAAGAGCGGGCGACCCTTTTTGTGAAACCAAAACGTGGTTTATGAAAAAAAGATTTTTGAAAGTGTGGTTTTGGAAAATAGATTTGATTAAAATGAAATAAATCCTTAAGCAGTTGAATACGCGCATGAACGCGGGCTTTTAAAATTTTGATTTAAAAGAAACCCAAGTTTTGGAAAAGAAACCCAAGTTTTGAAAAAAAATTCAAACTTGAATCTCTCAAAAAATGATGTTTGGAGTCGCCATTCACGGTATTTCTCAGATCCTAAGTCTCAAATCCAAAGCCGTGATCCAGAGATAAGGTTCGGATAGGACATTTATTCATCCTTTCTCAAAAGACTTTTATGAAAATCAATAATATTTTGAAAACAAAGTATTTTTATTTTACAAAAAAAACCTGAATTGATTTTAATTAAAATTTTAAATGTGATCGTGCACACAAAAACAGTAAATAAAATACGAAAAATAAACAATTATACAACCCAATCGAATGCACACAACCTAACTAGGGGGATTTACATCCAAATCAAAAAGGGATACACCATGCATTATGTTAAACATACAAACATACATAATCAAAATATTAATTAAACACATTGCACAACATCATGCTTGAAATGGACATGTGATAAAGAACGGGAAGAAACGATAGCTTGGGTTCATTTATATAGGGGGTCTCCTAATCCAACTCAGTTAGTTGGGTCAAGCGGTTTGGGCCGAAGGATGGTCTCGTGATGGCCCGAAAACATTTTGACTCATTTTTGGATGGGCTTGTGATGATCGTTATTTTAGAAAACATTTGGCTCGATTTTTAGTTTAGAGCATGCAATTTTGGTAAGTCAGACATTTGGAAAATAATTCCCTTCATTGATTTGAACTAGCGGCCCTAAATCAACTTCTCAGTACAGTTTTTTAGATGCAAACACGCGTAACATAAAATTTGGATTTAAGTCACACATGAAAAAATATTGTACGTTCATAAACCGACACACATCGATTCACACATTAAAATTAATTAAATAAATACATAAAGTGCTTGGGGATGCATGGTTTTGGGTTTTAAATCAAAACATATTAAAAAGGGGGGTAAAAATAAAATTTTGGGATGTTCAGACCCAGAACTTGATGTGTTGTGGGACAACACGACGAGTTCTAGAGTTAATACTCGAATTATGGCTGTAAGAGGGAAACACGCCGGCGTGTTGGGCTAACAAGGCATGTTTTAGTGCGAAACACGGCGTGTTGAGCAACAACACGACGTGTTTCGTAACTTTTTGATGAGCTGGAGTTCCAGTGTTGGAACACGCCGGTATGTTGGGACAACACGACGTGTTCTGCACTGGAACATGACATGTTAGCCCAGAACACGACGTGCTCAAGTAGTGTTTCCATTTTTCTTTGTTTTTTTTTTTTTGTTCAAAACTTTAGTCGGGAACCCGAAAACACCCTGTAACATCTGGGGTCTCAATTTTAACCATTTTTAACATGTAAAAGCATGATTTTAATGTAAAGAAACACATTTTTAAGGCATCAAACTCAAAGATGAGCATATTCACATTTAACTTGGTTTTATTTGTTTTTTTTTCGATTTGTCCATTTTAACTCCGATCTCGTCCCCATAATCTCCATAACAGTCAAGATACATAAATGTTAGTCCAAAGGCGAAGATCTTTAGTTATTTTCATCCATTTCCCAAGATATTTCCATTTTCCTAACCAAAATTACGATTTCAATTTTCTTGACAAGATTTACATATTACATAAAAAAAACACCTTTTAAACATGCAAAATAGAAAGCACATGTGATGAAATGGGTTTTTAGGGCACAGGGATTACCCAAATATCGTGTATTCCATGTGTTGAGAGTCGAGAATTCTGAGTCCGCTCCATTTATCTCCATCAAAGGACCGAACCAAGTGAGTTTTTATGAATGTGTTGATTTTTTCTGATTAAAACTCTTGGAACAAGAAGATTTATGGACTAAATCCCTTGCTCTTGGAGTTTCTTATGAGTTTTTGTCAAGAAAATCAAAGAAAAGAAGAAGAAAATGGAAGAGTTTTTTTATGAGAGATGGATGTTTTTTGTGAGAGTTGAGTGTTGGAAGAGAGATCCTTTAGTTGCTGTAAATTTTTTTGAAAATGAGTTCCTTTCAAAATGGATGTGTGAGCCTCCATATATGCATGTTCACCGTTGCTTTTTGCCACCATAACCCCATACCTTATTTAATGCTTACTTACCCCTTTTCTTTCTTTCCTTTTTCTTTTTTATTTCTTTTTATTTTATTTCTTTTCCAACTATTTTCTTTTTGAATTCAAAAAGAAATCAGCTGAAACTTGGTTAGAGGAATGGGTAATTATTTGGGTTTTGGGATTTAGAAGTGGGTATGGGCCTGAGGTGTGAGTTTGGGCCTAATTGGGCCAAAGGACCATATGTTCGGTCTGTTAAAATTATTCAAGAAACACTTGGTTTGGGTCTTTGTAGCATGGATATCGGAGTCCTCGGATCACCCTACACGAATTACGAAGGCATAAAAACTATCTGTGAGTGCCGATTTCATCATTGCCCTGGGAAGAAATCCTGCTGCTCACACTAACTCACTCCTTTTTTCTTTTTTTGATTTATTTCTACTTACTCATCATGGCTTCCAATCTTGACTCCATAATCCTTCGTCGTGCAGCTTTAAAGAAGATGAAGGGGTTGACTCGCCTGAATTCTCGAGTGGAAATTCTCCCAATCACCGAGTCTGGACATTCCAAAACCAACTCAACTCAACTTGTTATTGAGGATCAACCTCCAAATACCACTTCTTTATCCCAAAAAAGATCACGGGTAGTTGACGTATGTTCTAACTTTGAGGGTTTTGTATCTACATTCTTCTTGCTTAACCCTAGTTTTGGTTCCTTATTAGGATGTAGATTCTCCTTCGAGCACTCCATCCCTCATGGAGTATTAGAAGGATCATTACGGACCCGAGGTTCGGGTAGTACAACTTGAAGTACAGATAAATCTTGGGGCTAATATCCTCCTACCTGGAGACCAAGTTAAGCTGAAATAGTGTCATCATGGGGATGTGGCCCGGAAGGCTTTTAAACATGTTTCAGTGGTGAGTAAACTTTATTATATCCTCCCCACTTTTACCATACTTAACTAACTTTTGAATAAATCTCTGAATGTAGTCTCTTACCTCAGTTGCCGAGTTATCTAGGCGGGTAGAGTATTTGGAGGAGAGCGAGGCTCGTCAAGAGGCTGTACGGAATGCTCTAAAAGAAGAAATTTCACACCTAATGGTGTCAGGTTCAATACGGGAGAAAGAGAATGCTCGGCTCAAAGCGAAAAAAGAGGTGGCTGATAAAGAGACTGAATCCCTAAAATTATCCTTAGAGTTGGAGAAAAATCAGTTGCAGTTTAAAAAGATACTGTCGAGCAAGTGGCTATGGATGCAGCGGATAGGTACTTAGAATTTGTTGAGGTCTATACGGCAAAAATTCATAAGAAATATTTGGACAAGACACTCGATCAGCAATCGATTGAAGTAAATTTTCCTACTCCTTCAAAGCTGGAAACCTTCTTGGCCGAACAAAAGAAAGATAAAAAAGAACCAGAGCCTATTCCTAGAGTGGATGAGAATGAGCCTTGTGATGGCTAATGTATTTCCTTTGTTTTGAACAATTTGTGTTTCATACACTCAATTGTAATGTTACTTTGGTGTTGTCTACAGACTTCTATCTTATTGATGACTTGCTTTTCATTATAGCCTTTTGTCGTGTTATAAGTTCATTGATCCTAGATTTAGTGTTCATTCTAATCATAGGATTCAAACCCATCTAAGGGTATTTTACTTTAGTCTTTATAAAATTATTTATCTTTGTCCTTTATAGTTTTTCCTACTATACAGACTGAGCGTCTTGACTATACACAAAGTATTTGGACTCAACATCTCAGTCTGTTTAGATCTGGCTTTTACATCCTTAGTAATAATAGGACTCATCGGCTTGGCCTCTTTGAGACTCGACTTCTATATCCATAGGTAATTTTAGGACTCATCATCTTGGCCTCTTTGAGACTTGACTTCTGCGTCCCTAAGTACTTTTAGGTCTCAACATCTTGGTCTCTTTGACATTCGACTTCTACATCCATAAGTATTTTTGGGACTCAGCATCTTGGTCTCTTTGAGATTCGGCTTCTACGTCCTTAGGTAATTTATAGTTTGATTGAAACACAGTTATTCATAATCAATCCTTTATTGATCTTCTTTTCCCTCTATTGGGGTGGTTACTGTTATATAATTCGGGATTACTTACCTCGTCAAAACCCTAGCTAAGGAAAATCCATTAGGAAAAAACCATTAACCAGGGAAAAAGAGTGTAGCAATTTTGGCCCCAATCACTCTGCTAAATAATATTTTCTGAGTTTTGTAATGTTCTATGTACGAGAAACAACTTTTCCATTCATATGTTGAAGTTGATATGATGCCGGACCTACTATGTTTCTAACAACATAAGGTCCTTCCCAATTCATCCCCATTTTGCCTTTACCATCTCGGCTTTGGGACATAGTCAAGATCCCCTCTTTTAAGATGGATTTCTTGAACTCTCTTATCGTGGTATTTGGCAATTTGACTTTTGTATACTGCCATTATGATGTATGCCATTTCTCGCTTTTCTTCTGAAGAGTCTAATTTGTTTCTGAGGTTGAGTTCATTTTCCTCAATTGAATAGTGAATTACTCTTTCACTCGGGGCTCCTATTTCAGTCGTGATAATTGCTTCCACTCCGTAAGTTAGTGTAAAAGGGGTTTCTCTGGTATCCATCCTTGGAGTAGTTTGGTGTGCCCACAAGACATAGTTAAGGCGATCCGACCAAGACCCTTTATGGTTTTCCAGCCTATTTCGGAGCCCATCCTCTATGGTTCTATTAGTCACTTCTGTCTGCCCATTGCTTTGAGGGTGGGCCACAGAAGAACATATGTGTTCTATCTTTAGATTTTGATAAAATTGCTGGAACTTTTTGGATATAAAATGAGTTCTATTGTCTGTGATTATCTTATGAGGGATTCCAAATCGAGTCACAATCTTATCATCTACAAAAGAAATGAATCTCTCCGGAGTGATCGAACTTAATGCCTCTGCTTCTACCTACTTTCTAAAATGATCCACAACTACAATGATGTATTTCCTTTATCGCCTCGGGCATGGGACCAACTGGATCAATCCCCCAGGTGTGAAAAGGCTATACAGTTTATATGGGATTTTGGTTGACATCTAGTGGATGACTTCTTGGGGTATTAACTTGGCACTGCTGACATTTCTTTACATATTCTATGGCATCACTCTCCAAGCTTACCCAAAAGTATCCGATGAGTCAGGCCCTTCTTACCAAGGTAGATGCCCCCTGATGTGCTCCGTATATGCCTTCGTGCATTTCTCTCAGAATGTAGCGGCCTTCTTCTTCATAAATACATTTCAACCACGGCTGGGTAAAGGACTTCCTCATCAATTCGTCTCCCATAAGGGCATATCTGGCAGCCCTTCTGATGATTCTGCTAGCTTCATTCATATCTTATGCAAGACATCCTGACTTTAGGTAGGTGTAAATAGGTGTTCTCTAGTCTTTGTCTTCCTTTTCAGTCATCAAGGTTTCTTCTTCAACACTACAAGGCTTGGCTTATCTTTCAAATAGGCAAGTTAACAATCTCCAATCATCCGGATGGGAAACTGCTTTGGCTAATCACTATATTTCTGCATTTTTCTCCCTCAAGATATTTTCAATTTGCCATAATATGCCTTTGGATTCTAGCTCACTTAGCAATCCCTTCACTTTAGTTATGTATCTTCCCATGGATTCATCCTTGACCTGAAATCTTTTATTGATCTGCCCCACTACGAGTCTGGAGTTGCTTCGAATTACCACCCGATCAGGGCTTATTTCTCGTATTAGGTCCAAGCCTTTAATTAAAGCTTCATACTCTGCAACATTGTTAGTCACTGGGAAGTCAAGTTTCATGGCATACTGAAAACTAAGCTTACCGGGCCCCTTTATGGTGATTCCAATGTCGGCTTCTTCTGCGGGTTATGCTCAATGAACATAGGCTTCCCATCTTTCTTCTCACACGGTGGGTTCGGGTTCTAGCCCAATAAATTCTACAATGAAGTCTTTCAATACTTGTGCTTTAATTGATGTTCTGGGCTCATATCGGATATCGAACTCGTATAGCTTCATAGCCCATTCTACTAGCCTTCCTGCTGTATTCGGCCTTTTTAGTACTTTCTTCAGAGGTAGGTGTATTTTCACAATAATTGTATGTGCTTGGAAGTATGGCCACAGTCAAGTGGCTGCAAATATCAAAGTGAGAGCCAATTTTTTGATTCGAAGATATCTGGTCTCAGCACCTTTCAAGACTTTACTAAGGTAGTCAATGGGATACTATTGTGTTCCTTCTTCCCTGATTAGCACAGCCCCTACAGCTTCATCCGTTGCAGCCATGTATATAAATATGTTCTACCCCTCTTCTTGCTTGCTGAGTAGGGGGGTAGAGGATAGAAAAACTTTCAAATTACCAAATGCCTTTTGGCATTCTTCATCCCATCTGAAGCCTGGTTTCTTTTTGGTAGCTTTGTAAAAAGGTATACATCTCCTTGCTGAGAATGAAATGAATCTTCCTAAGGCATTGATTCTCTCATTCAGCCTTTGCATCTCGTTCAAATTCTTAGGAGGAGGCATACTTATAATGGCTTGGATTTTGGCCGGATTGGCTTTGATTCCCCACTATGAATCCAAAAACTTTACCTCCGTTGACTCCAAAGATGCATTTATCCGGGTTGAGTTTAAGTTTATAGTCTTGTAAGATTTTAAAGACCTCTGCGAACTAGTATGTGTGATCTGCTCCCATCTTCTCTTTACCACCACGTCATCCACATACACCTCTAAGGTTTTGTCGCTCTGCTTCTTGAACATGTCATTCCCAACCTCTGATAAGTTGATCCTGCATTCTTAAGTCTGAATGGCATTTTGGTATAACAATAAGTACCCTCATGCGTAATGAAGGAGGTCTTTTCCTTATCATCTGGGTTCATAGATATCTGGTGGTATTCGGCCTTTGTGTCTAACACCAAATAGATCTTGTGTCCGGCCGTGGCATCTATGAGTTGGTCGATACTCAGTAAAGGATAACAATTCTTCGAGAAAGCTTTATTTAGATCTATAAAATCAACACACATTTTATAGAATCTGTTAGGCTTTTTAACTAATACCACGTTAGTTAACCAATCCGAGTAATGGACTGGCCGAATATGTTAGGCTTTCAATAGCTCTGCCACCACCTTTTTTATAGTTTTGTATCTGTCCTGTTCATGCCTTCTCTTCGTCTGTATCACTGCCTTAGCTGATGGATCAACATTTAAGCTATGGTTGATTATCTTAGCTGGTACTCCTTCTATATCATCAATTGTCCAGGAAAAAGTCTTCTGCTCGGAAGTCAACACGTCGAGAATTACTTCCTTTATTGACTTATCCAGCTCCCTCCAAATTTTGACCATCTTTCCATCTACAATTTCCAATGTTTCGATCTCATCAACTGGTTCGATGGCATCCAGAGGTTCTTGCTCCTTCGTTTCTTCCTCACTTTTTAGTGAAGCCATGTAAGTTTTCTGCGCTGCCTGCTAGTTTCCTTGACTGACTATAACTCCTTTAGAAGTAGGGAGCTGTAGTGCCAAATGTCTACATGAAATGACCTCTTCAGATGCTGCCAAAAAAGGCCTCTCGAGAATAACATTGTAGGCTAACTTTGCATCTATAATCAGGAAAAGCTCCTATGACTTGTAGGTGTGTTCTTCATCTCTTGTCTCCATCCGCAATAGGACTTGTCCTGTTAATAGGATGGGTACTCCTCCCAAACCAACCATCGGGGCATATGCCGGTTGAATTTTTTCTTTTAGAACCTTTAGTTAACTGACTGCATGTTTGTTAATCAGGTTGACCACACTTCTAGTATCCACTAGCACTCACTTCACTACGTATTGTTCCAACTCTACCTCAATCACCAATGCATCTATGTGCCTTGTATTAATGTTGGTAATTTTTAGGAAAGATTCATTAGGATTAGTATTACCCCTCGATTTGATTGGATCTAACCTTTCCCTCTTGAGTCTGGGCTCCATACTCAGTCCTCCTGCTATGACCATAATAATTCCTCTAGGTTGCTTCTTGTTGGGGCTTCGGTTATGTTTGCCTTTTGGTTTTCCTTCGTCTTTCTTCTCAGCATTCGGCTCTTCGCTATCATTTTCTTTATCATCTATGAACTTAGCTAATTTGCCTCCTCGAATGAGCTTCTCTATTTGTTCTGCCAAGGATCTACAATCATCTATTCGATTCCCTCTAGCTCTTTGGAATCAGCAGTAATATTCTATTTCGGGGTCTAATATCTGCCCTGGTCTAGTCTCAGGATAGGCGATCTCCTTGTTGAGTCCATTATCCATGATAGCCACCAGTACCTTACTAAGAGTGGTATTCAAAGGAGTGAACTAGATCCGGTCTCTATCATTTCTGGGAAAGTCTCTTCTCCGTCAATCTCTTTCTCTACACAGCCTTGCCCATCTCTTCTTGAGTTGTCAAACTCTTGATTTCTGACACCGTGGTCTGGACGGGCTGCTTGTCCTTCATCTACTTCAATACAATCTTTACAAATAGTAATTAATTATACCTGATTGTAAGGTTTTTCTGATGCTAAACATTGCCTGAGCCTTTCATTGGTAGTATTCCTCACGATAGCTTCACAGGCGATATTGGTCTCCACATTCTTAATGCTTACACAGGCATTCTTAATTCAGTCGATATAACTTTTGAGCATCTCACTAGGTTTGTGAATGACCTTGTTAAGTATACGGGTTGCTGCATTGGCTGGAATTGATCCCACAAACTTGGCTAAAAATTTCTTCTTCAACTCCTCCCTGTTGTCAATCGAGCCTGGTTGTAGGGAGTCATACCAGTAATGTGTTGGGCAATCACAAGTTGATGAAAACATCTTACACAACAGTATCTCATCAATGTTCACAACATTCGTCAAACTGATATATCTCCTCAAATGGATCACCGGATCAGTTCTTCCAATATAAATGGGTAACTCATGTGGTGAGAATTTATCATTGTGTATAGTGTCCAAAATATGCTTTGATGGAGGAGGGTCTCCTACATCCAGCAAGGGAACTTAAAAGGATACTGCTAGATCGCTCAAGCTAGATTTCAGCCATTCAAATAAAAAATTTCCCGCTTCACCTGTAAGGAGATTAGTTTTTAACCAGTACAATAAAATCTTACCATTCTCTTCCATAGTGAGGTTAGGCACCCCAACCGAAAAGTGATATATTCCTCCACAAGGTAAGCTACTTCCTATTGCATATTCTGGTGGGAGAATTGGTAGGGGATTGGCTCTATATATAGGTATGGCTCCTTGTGGATAAGCTAATCCCCAAGCAGGGTAAGCTTGAGGTATAAAGAATCCACTGGCTGAGTAAGGATTCAATGTAGGTCCTCAAACTTTTCTTCCCCCAACTCTATTTTGAATTATCCACGTCTGCATCTCGGGGATGTTTGGGACTGGCATGTAAAATAGGAGCCTATTCACTGACGTTCTACTGGCATCTGAACCATTTGGATCTATAAATGTAGTCCTTGTTTTCGCTATCAAAGTAGTTACTATCGCCAGTAATGTTGTCGATGGGATACTGGCCAACACTTTCTGAAACATGGCCACATGATGAAGTGCCATAGAGTAGCTCTGCATGATTTGTTCAAGAGATGAAAAGCGGCCATCTTCTTTCCTTGACACTGGTATGTTCAGACTTGGAGGGTCTGAACCATTCTGAGCACCTACTGAATTCAAAGTGTCCTGAACCAGTTTCCATTGCTTGGATCAGGTCCACGCTCAACGCACCAATGATATTCCTGTGTAAAAAAAGCTTCATGTTGAACTCTCTTCTATCTCACTGAAAAACCTAAATAGGAATAAAGAATGTGACACCGGTGGTCCTTTAGAGGGACTCTTTAATGCTTAAGTCAGTAAAGGCCTTTTGAGACAATATTTTGATAGAGTAACAGTAAGGAAAGTTAAATGTAACCGATTTATAAAGACTTTGTGCCCTTTATATAGGTTTGTAGACTCAGAGCTTCATTAGCAATATGATTAAAGAGTTATAATCACATTAGGAATATGACTAAAGAATTATAATCATATTAGGAATATGACTAAAGAGTCATAATTATATTAAGAATGTGCTTCCGATTCAGAATTAGTTTCCCATTAAGACTCTCAGCCTCGATTAATTTGGACTTTGGCAATAAATTACCTTTATTCGGCCATTAATGTGGATAGCCTACCTTAATACGTATTCTCTTGCCACTCTGGCATCTTCTCCATTACCCGCAGAAGGATATCCATCTGGTTTGGGCAAATGACTTCAATCCAGTTCAGGCAAACAACTTCATTTCGTGATTCATTTTATCCGGTCATTCCTCATACGATGTTGACTTAGATAAAAAAAATTGTTACTGATTGTCATCAGGAGGATATGTTTTAGAAAATATAATATTTTTTATTAATGATGAAATAATGATAAAAACCAATCGAAAACATGGAAAAGAAATGAAAGTTCGTTCATTCATATCTGAAATCTCTTCATAACAAAATATCTGTCTGTTCGTCAAAAAAAACTTGTGGATTAAATTCGTACTCCATATTTTATTAAGTACATGTAGGAAAGGTAATAAGAAAATGATCGTCGCATAAGAATCAAATAATAAGATTTCGAATTAGAAATTTCTGCTGCAACAATAAATAATAAATCGTTTTTATTAATTTTTTTATTGATAACAATTAGTAATATTTTATATAAGTCAACCGAATCCTCAAGGCATTTGGTGAAACCAGATAACATCAGCAAATCATTATGCTTTGGTGGCCAAGATTAGATCCTTGAAGGATCAAATCTTATACCTGAACCGACCCTCATACGGTTTGAAATTATATACATAGTGGACCAATCAGGTCCCTACATATAGTTCAATTACCCATTCAAGGGGAGCAATAAGGTGGCAACCGAATCACACCACACTATAAAGTTTGTCTTCTAGAAAGGGGAAAAATGAACATTCCAAATTAGAAATCTGCTATCAGCAACTACTTATATAAAGGCCAAAAACTCACACCAATGGGTACGTTTTTCTACTATTATTCTTTGATTTCATTCCCTTAGGTTCTAAAAGCTTTTTCTTACTTAAGCATCGGAGAGTCCCCCAAAATAAGGATGCCAGTGTGACTATTTTCTTTGTTTTCTAGCCATCTGTTTGACGACATGAGCTTTTGGGAAATCAGAGTCTTCATCAGAGAGCTTTAGCTTCCAACAATGTTATCATTGGTGCGGTGAGCATGGAAGAGAAATTCATGGCGACAGATACGGCAAACCCTTTAGAAGCTCTGGGTCCTTTAGAATCAAACCCACAAACCCAGAGCAACTCTGTTTCAGGCAGCCATACAGGCCTGGAGTCAGGAACACTAACGATGGAATAGATAATACAAACTTATTGAACAACCCCTCAACATCTTGCATTCATAAAACAAGCGGGGTCGAGAGGGACTTCCATAGCAGCGCAAGCTAATATTGAAGAAGCACCAGCTCGTTTGGTTAATAAAGTAGTTGGTATTTATTGGGGAAGCATCAGTAGATCTTTCAAACGCCCATTCGGAACACTTTGGGGGCCCAGATTACGTTGGGTCAGGAACAGAGGACTCTACCACCACCTCCTCCTACTACTCAACCTAGTTATATTTCAATGACAGTAGGTGGATGGCAGTCTCAAGTAGTGGCACCCTGGAACCCACTTGCGCCATATGGGTTATCAAGTATGCCAGTGCCGGTGCAATCTATACATCAATCTACGGGATATGATCTGCAACAAGTAAGTAATCCTACTCCATATCTAGGTTTGGGCTATCTGTACCCAAGTATAGCCCAAGCTGATAAAAATGCAGATATTGATTTGGTTAAATGTATAACTGCTTGGGAACCAGGCAGACTTCTTATGGAATGGTTTAAAGCCACTCTTAGCGAATTTGCAGTACCGTTTCAGACCCCTATAATAGATATTGTGAACCCTTCTCTGTCCAAGCATATTCTAGAATCTGCACATGATAAGAAATTTTAGATACCTGTGTTGCCTCGGTATAAGGGTTCAGAGGATTCGATGATTCATGTAAGGAGGTACTCTAGTCTTATGAAAATAGCTGGTGCTGATGACAACTTGATATGCAAGATGTTCAATCTTTCTCAAGACGGTCCAGCTCATTACTGGTATGATGGATTGGCACCTAGTTCCATAGACAGTTGGAAAGAGTTGAAGAAGCAGTTTGTTGCCAAGTTTGTGGGGTCCATTTCGACGACAACAGCAACACGAGTATTAAATGATGTTATTTAGAAGCTGAGTGAGTCCCTTCGGGAATACTTGGTTCGGTTCAATGAGGCTTGTGTGAGGATAAAGAATTTAGAGATGAATATTTCTTGTGAAGCATTGATGAAAAATACCACGAACAACAGATAGCGTCAATAATTGGCTTCTCAAAAGCCGAACAATCAAGTTCAGCTGATGACAATATGCAAAGACTGTGTGGAGGTGGACGAGGCTCAAAGCGTTCGACGAAACAGTGAGTCCAGATCCTGAGATCAAAATCGGTTTAGAAGAGAGGTGGGGACAAGATAGGGACAGAGACAGGAGAAGAGACTTCTCTAGGGGAGGCCGAGAGGGGATGCAACTTACTCGTTTAAATGCATCCTTAACTGAGGTCCTACTTACAGCTAATGACACGGGTCTCTATAAGGACATCACTTTCCCTAAACCCAAACCAGGAGCAATGTTAGGCTAGGACAAAGATGCATACTGCAAGTTCCATAGGACCAAGGGACATCACACTGATGATTGTCGAGTCTTGGCAGAAGAGATAGAAAAGTTGATTCGTAGGGGAAAGCTTTCCAAGTTTGTTCACAAGCAAGAGGATAAAGATGAACTGCAGACTGAGAGGGCTAACCAGGGGATAGAATGAAATAATGAACAACCGCATCCTAACCGCAGGAAGACACGGGGAGTGATCATGATGATAGCAAGTGGACCTAGTGTGGAGCCAAAGTCAAATATGGCTAAAACTGCACCAGCAAAAGTCAAGGGTACAACTAACTTAAATGACTCTTTTACAAAGCTCACCAATGTCAATCCAGGTCATACAGATGCATTGGTG
>CAOJCR015933956.1:0-12301 GCA_948330485.1 Euphorbia neoarborescens
TAAACCTGGAAAACCATTAACCCTGTACCTAGCCATAAAAGAAAATTCTGTATATGCAATGTTGGTCCAACAGAATGACGGTCAGCTTGAATTTCTGATCTATTATCTCAGTAAGAAGTTCTTGGATTATGAGTGTCGATATAATCTGGCTGAGAAGACCTGTGCAGCTATGGTCTGGTTGACAAAGAAGCTAAGACATTACTTCCAGTCATATCAAAGCATCGCTGTCGCCAAGACAGATCCGATGAAATACCTGGTAAACACCCCAGCATTGGCCGAAAAGCTTTCGAGATGGCTCCTTCTGTTATCTGAATTCGACTTGATGTATATCATGAAGAAGGTTATTAAGGGACGGGTTGTGGCGAAGTTCCTAGCTCAGCAGCCTATTGAATCTGATTATGTTGAAGATCTAGACTTTCCTGATGAACAACTAGCAACTATTACGACTGAGCCTAGTCAGTGGGTCATGCATTTTGATGGTGCTGTGAATAAGCATGGGGCAGGATTGGGAGTCATCATTTTTACCTCTGAGAAGGAGATTATTGCCCTCTCCAAACGTCTGACATTTCCTATCACCAACAATGGAGCAGAATATGAAGCATGCCTCTTTGGGTTAGATTCTTTGATCACTTTGAAGGCTACAGATGTTATTGTGATTGGAGACTCCATGTTGGTCATAAAATAGATCTTCAGAGAGTGGGATGTTAGAGAAAAATCCCTCCGCCCGTATACGAAAGTTGCATCAGAAAGGATAATCAGATTCGAGAAAGCCGAATTCAGACATGTACCACGATCTTGCCACTTTGTCCTCTATATGGAAAGGCCCAATCGCCAATTCAATGAAACCGCTGATCCTTGAAACAGCCGGAAAGCCGTATTTTGAAGAATTGTCAGTGACAATAGCTACGGGTTGACAGTAGGCCCTGGTACTTCGACATCCAAAAGTTCCTGAAAAAGGGTGAGTTCCCCGAAGAGGCCACTAATACAGAAAAGACCACACTTAGGAAGTTAGCGGCGCTGTTCAGACTCTTCAGAGGAGAGTTATTCAAGCGTACACCAGAAGGGGTCCTACTCCGGTGTCTATCAGAACCTGAAACCAAATCTGTTATGCAACAACTACACGCCGGACAGTGTGGGTCACATATGAATGGAGTAGCCCTAGCCAGAAAGATTATGAGACTGGGTTACTTCTGGTTAACTATGCAACAGGACTGCATTCAAAAAGTGCTAAGTGCCATGAATGTCAGATTTACGAAAGTTTACAGCACTTACCCCCGATTGAACTCCAAAGCCTCTCAACTCCTTGGCCCTTCTCGGCTTGGGGGATTGACATCATCGGGGAAATCTGTCCGTTGGCCTCTAACGGGCACAAGTTCATCATCGTGGCGGTGGATTATTTTTTGAAGTGGGTGGAGGCCAAGTCCTATGCCAATATCACAGCTAATACCATGGCTAAGTTTATCAAAAGGGAGATCTTTGCTACATACGGGATACCGCACCACGTGGTGACTGATAACGGGGTGCAGTTTCAAGCAGCAACGACAGAACTGTTAGTTGAACGTGACATTGAGCATCACAAGTCTTCTCCTTACCACCCTCAAGCAAACGGACCTGTTGAGGCTGCTAATAAGACTCTCAAGAATATCTTATGCAAGACAGTGGTCACTTACCGAGACTGGGCGAACAAGTTACCCTTAGCACTCTGGGGCTACAGAGATGGAGTCAGAACACTGACTGGGGCAATACCTTACAGTTTGGTATACAGGATGGAAGCCGTTCTTCCGATTGAGATACAGATTAGGTCTCTCAGAGTGGCACTAGAAGTAGAATTGCCAGAGATAGAGTGGGTCCGCTCTAGGTATAAACAACTGAGTCAGATTGATGAGAATAGGCTCAAAGCACTTGATCATCTTCAGATGTACCAGCAGAGAATGGCCAGAGCCTACGGTAAGAGAGTCAAACACAGCAAACAGCCACTGAAACCCTGCGATTTGGTTTTGAAGCAGGTTTGACAAGTACATACAGACGC
The DNA here is from genome assembly GCA_948330485.1 of Euphorbia neoarborescens. NCBI lineage: Eukaryota > Viridiplantae > Streptophyta > Magnoliopsida > Malpighiales > Euphorbiaceae > Euphorbia > Euphorbia neoarborescens. Next base: position 2,030 of record CAOJCR015933956.1, read on the forward strand.
CCCGAGGGAAGTTTAAACCAAATTGGGAAGGTCCGTTCTTGGTCAAGAAAGTCTTATCTTAGGGCGCGGTAAAGCTCACAGATTTAGACGACAACGAGTTCGCGTCTCTTATAAATCAAGATCGCTTGAAACATTATGTCATCTAGGAAAAGAATTGAGAGAGACATAGAAAGAAAGAGTGGATAATCAGAAAATCGGCTAAGTCGAAAACCCAAAAGGGCGGCTTAGGCAAAAGTGAGAGAGTGAGTGAAGCGGAATACCGAAAAGGACGCTTCAGACAGTTGATAAGTCAGCTTGACATGTATCTTTTTATATCTTTTAAGCGTTCATCTTGATCTCATCAATGAAATATTTTAATGCTTAAGACATTATCTGACTGTTTGAATGAATATATTTGATGCATCTAGAAATAATCATACATTTAAGCATTACATTAAAGGTCTTTAGATCTAATTGCACACATCAGGCACATGTAATTTTGCAAATCCTCATGATCAATACAGTCAAGTCCCTTCTTCCCCTTGAGTCAGAATACGCAGGCATCACTAAACCGTAAACCCTTCAGGGCGGTTCAAAAAAAAGAAAAAAAAGAAAAAAAAGAAAAAAAGAGGAAAAAAATCGTCATCATCATTGGCTCAGTTGAAAACCCGTAAGGGCGGCTGGGCAAAAAGCCAGGTAATAAGAAGACATCCAACATTACCTTTCAAAGATCAGATCGCCTCATGTTCTAGCGGACTGTCACTCGGATTCTCATAACCCTATTCTGACCCTGAGCCCATCTCTTCTGAATCGCGATCGGAGCCAGAGCACATGCAACCGACGGAGCCAAAATGCACTTTCACACACATTAGAACACTTCACACACACCGGGCACAATGCTCAAACATTCAAGCTCCATTTTCATCACTTAATCGAAGGGGCAAAAATTTTTATTTCAAAATTATCGATCAAGCGATGAAAATGTCGCCTGATCATATCACTCTCATACATCCCATGCATTCAAATATGTATCTTAGCCAGGGAGACACGCCAGAGGCCGGATCTCCTCCCCAGCAAGTTCTCTCTTCTTTAGGACGTGTTCACAACCGCAAGGCCGCGCCATTCGAATGATCTAAGACCACAACCCACCTCTGGACTTAAGAAGGTCCACGTTAAGGCGACTCTTAGAACAGGGCAACTCGAGCCAAAGCAGTTTTGGCACTCCGAAGCACCACTAGTGGATTCAGTCTCCGCGACACGCCTCCTCAGATAAATATTTTCCACGCTCACTTCGTGTTTGAAAGCTCTACAACTAGAACTTTCTCACATGAGGGGCAACTGTGAGCACCGAGATTTTTTCCTAGAGCAATGATGAAAATCGGTCCAAACCAGCACCTTTCGTAAGCTTTTTACGCGTGTATATGGGTCCGAGAATATCTGAGTTGTCACAACCGAGGTCCAAACCAAGTGCTTGTCAAGAATTTCAGTAAACGAGGACTGAAGGAATTTTGTTTACCCCCAAAACCGGTCACACCGGGGTCTGACCAGAGCCTTTTCCTCCAATCTCTTGCTAACCAAACCAACCCCTGACCGAACCGCCATCTAATTACCTTTCATTTATACTCACCCAAACCAAACCCACTCTTCTTTACCATCACCCAAATATCCCAACCTTAACCCACACTCTCCTACCCAATCCAAATCAAACCATACTTACTCAAACCTAACCCGTCAACTCCTTATCTGGTGAAGCAGAAGAAAGGATCGAGGAGGGAGAGAACAAGAGCTTAAAATGGCAATCAACTTTTAACAAAAAAAAGCAGTTGGCATCTTTGCCAATCCAAGGGGTGCAGCAGACAGGCCTGAGATCAGCCCTACTTCCCCATTGACTGGCGTGGAACAACAAGAAGGGGAGCAGGCAGCAGCTCATGAGGAGAGACTTAGCATTTGATTTGAAAAAAAAAAATCTCTCTGCTCTCTACTCTTTTTTTACTCACCATTTACAAGCCCCAACCTCATCAAAGCAAGAGAGGACTAACCCAAGCACACCACTACCCATTCAAAAAAAATTTCTTCTCCGTCAGCTCCAACGGAGATTTCATCATCTATTCAAACTTGACAATATACTCTCCTGCACTTCAAAAACAAAGTGTATCATCTATATACTCCTTTGTTCTTGAAGTTTCTAGTCCAGCAAGCTCAACACTTGGTAGAGTATTCTTGTTCGAGTCTTAATTCGTGGGAAACTTCAGGATAATTCGGTTTTCACTTCTCGGATCCATACACTGTTGAAGCACGCTTCAAGAGGTAACATTGAGCTCTATCCTCCTTTACGTGCTTGTGATGTTGATAATGACTGATATGTGTGCTTGATTGGTCTTTTGAAACCAAAGTTGCAATTAAAAATTCTACTGCTCCATTTTGCTCTATGTTTCTGTTGAATATTCAAGCTTTTATAACTCGGTTTTAACCCGTCAAAGTCTCGTCTTTTTAATTTATCCCGAGTTTACATATATTTTCTAAGAGTTTAGGACAAATCCGGCTAAAATGGAGCAAAATGGGCAAGAACGAATTTCTTCAATAAGTTGCAGAAATATTCTGCGCAATTTGTTTGCTTTTAAGTTTGGTCACTTGTTTTTAATACTATTCATTGGCCACTATTCACCTCTTTTTTATCCCGTCACAAAAAAATTTTCGGAAGACACGGTCGAGTCTGGAAAAATAAATCACGAACGTTGAAAAAAATAACGGACGAAAAATAAATTCGTTTTGTGCGTTTTTTATCCGATTTTGTGTTAATTATTTATATATATATATATATATATATATATATATATATAGGAAAACAATCCACTTGGGCGGGTAGGCAGCAGTCCGCCGGCCGACCCCCAGATCACGTTTCGTTCCGTTTTAATTTAATTTTTAATTTTAATTTAAAAATTCTCTATGGTGTAAAAAAATAGATATTTTTAGTGCGTATTTCTCCGGTATATTTATTTGTCGCCGGCCGCCATTTTTTAATTAAAATGCTTTTTTTTCCGTTTACACCGTTTTATCGGTCTAATTTTTATGCTATACTTCTCCGACTTTTTTGTATTTTTGTATGTATCACGAAATAATTTTGAGCACGTTTAATTACCCGTCTGCATTGTATTTTATTTATCGCACTTTAAATATTTATTTGACGTGCCGATGTGTGCCAATAAATTAGACGCGAGTTATATCTTTAATATTTGTGACTTAAATTTAATTTTTGCAAAATATTCTGTCTGTCTTAGAGACCCGGTTAATGTCGGCCTATGACCGCTAGAACAGTCCAACGAAGGGGTTAAAACCCCGGATTTTCTACTCATTCAATAATTTGCATGCGCCAAAATATTTAAAATACGAGTCAAATGCTTTTCAAACGAACATCACTTTACCCGTACGTAATTTGAGCCAAAAATTGTTTTCGGGCTGCCGCGAGTTCATCCTCCGGCCTAAAACGCTAAATTCGATAAATCGCGTCGGGTTGAGCGTCCCTCTATAATTATGACCCGAGCTATCTCCTTTTCTCTTCTTTTCACATGTCCACTTTCAAGCATGCGATATGTGTTATGTGTTTATTTTGTGTATTTTATGAATGTTCATACATGCTAGATGGATGATTTCCCTCCTCAAACAAATGTATCTCATAGGTTTATTTCTTTATTCGATTGGGTTGTAAATAATATACTGTGAATGTATGGTTATTTTACTGCCTTTCTTTTATTGCGCGTGTATGACGTTCATTTAAATAATAATTTCAACTAAAATCAACTTTTAGGATTAATTCGTTTTCATTGCAAATAAAAATGCTTCATTTGAATATTGTCGTCTTTCAAAAATGTTTTCCGAAAAAGGATAAGTAAAAGTCTTGTCCGAACCCGATCTCTGGATCACGGTTTTCGAATTCGAGCCTGGGATTCAAGTAATACCGTGGTAAATTCCCGGTAAAGTTTGAAACCGGGTGGCGACTTCAAAATCATTTTCTAGAAATTCGAGTTCGAATTTCGCTTTCAAATTTTATTTCTTTTCCAAAAACAATAATTTCTTTACAAAAATATTATTTTCCTTTTAAACTTATTTTCTTTTGACAAAACTCCAAGTATACGTTCACACGTACATGTTGTTTGTAAAGCCTTCCTCCCAAAGCCTCAAGTCTTTATTTGAGTCCGTCTTTTAGCGGAGGTACTAAAAAAGGAGAATTCCACTCGCTCAGGGCTGCTTTCTTTCAAAATTTAATTTCTTTTCCTTCCGATTTGTTTTCCAAAATTTGTTTTATTTCGCAGTTTATTTACTTCCAACATTTGATTTCCTTTGAGATTCATTTTCACATTTATTTCTTTCTATCTTCAAACTTCAATTAAAATTTACATTTCAAAACCTCTATTTATTAATTATTTATTCCGAAAAGTCGTTGCTCTCACACCTACATACGAAGATGATTTCATCAAGGCCTGCAAGTGGCTAGAGACGCGGGCTTTAGGAGTGTATTAACAGTGCCAGACAATCTGCAGCTGATTAACTTATGCGAGCAGAAGAGCAAGGATCGAGCTATTCTTTTACATATACTCCAAAAAGTGTTGTCAATGTCATTCGAGTTTGAGAGGGTGACTTTCAGGTATGAAAAAAGACTGGCAAATCATGTTGCCCATAAGCTTGCTAAATGGATTGTTAATTTGCCTGAAACGATGGTACTTATGGAAGATGTTCCTTCTTTTTTGAAGCCGTGTATGACTACTATTCTCATTTGCTTGCTTAATACAAGGTGTTTCGATTAAAAAAAAAAAAAGAAAGAAAATAGTTGCTAATTACATGCAATTCATATTTTAAGAAAATTGTTTATATAAAACTCAACTTTCTTCTAATTTAGTTAGAAATTATTTAATTCTATTGTAATTTATATTTTATTTATCAAATACTTGTTCTTATCTTGTTGTGCTGGTGTCGGACATATTATGCCCTTTGAAGAATAAAGATTTTTAAAAATCTTAATACATCTATTTGTCCCCAAGTTGGTACTATTTATCTACTGACTTGGCAAGAAAGTAGAAAATTAACTTGCAGCAGACGAAGGGCATAGTAATATAGTATAGGTCAAAAATATTAATCTTTTTTTAGTTTTATTATTTTAGGGATGATATTTAATTAAGATTTTTAAATTTTTTTTAAGTGAATGATTTTTGTAGACTTTAATGATTTTTAATGAATTTTATAGAATTGTTAAAAATACTAATGACTATTAATAACTTTATTTTATGGTTTTTTTATAAATTTTTAAAGACTTTTATTAAAATGATAAAATAATATAATTAAATTGTCATACATAAAACAATATGAATAACACAAATTAATTAGTAATATTAATTTAAAAAAATTGTAATTTAAATATAATTTTTTTAATTTTTAATTTTCATTATTTTCTATATGTTCAATATTATTTCACATGTCACTAATTATCATAGAAAAAAAATATTTTGTAATCGAAAGAAGTGATCTAATAATCAGATAGTCAATCTAACATAAATAAAAAAATCACGATTCAATGGTATAAAAATCTGTGCTTGACGGAGAAAAACTTGTTGAGAGAAGCAGCAAAAAAGTTTCCTAAAAAATTAGAGAGAAAAACAAACTAATCTTTAAAATGAGTAATGAAAGAGAGTTGTGAGAGCAGCAGCGACGCCAGAAGGATTTAAGAGATAACAGCAGTGACGAGAAGGTTCCTGGAGATGGAGCCGCAACGAACAAATGGAGAGATAAAAAAATCTATAAAAGTCTTTATGATTTTGCATTACTTTTTTCTCCTATTTTGAGTTAAAAAGTCTATAAAAGTATTATTTGTAATTGTCAATAATATTTTGAATATCTAATGACTTTTAAAGAGTCTTAATAAGTCATAATTGAAAATCTAATGACTTTTAAAGAGTCTTAACAAGTCATAATTGAATACCTAATGACTTTTAAAGACTCCTGAAAAGTTTTAATTGAATACCGATAGATTTTTAAAGTCTATAAAAATTTATAAAAGTTGTAATCCAATATACCCATATTAGAAAACTCCATATTTTTTCATTTCCATCCTCTACTTACCTTTTTTTAAAATATCCTCAAAAAAACTCTTATTTTTTTCTCATCTTATATATCTATAAAAAAAAATAAAACAAAAAACTTAAAATTTAAATAAGGAAAAAATAGGAGAGCACTACAAGAAAACAGTGAGTTAGCAATCACAACATTAGTTACTAAGTAGTTGTTATCGCACATTAACAACCAACTTTTTTACGTTAGTAACTACAGTTGTGGTTACTAACTAGCTTATTACTATTATATAGCAACCAGGTTGGTTGCTAATACTTGCATTAGCAACCAACATGTGACTACAATAGCAACTAACTGTGATTGCAAACGCATGTTCAGTCAACAATTTTTTTTATTTACAACCACTGTGGTTGTAAATATGGTTGCAAGTGTTATTTTTTTGTAACTACAACAATCTGTGGTTGCTATTGGTGGTTGCTAACTCATTGTTTTCTTGTAGTGGGGAGTGAAAGGACATTATACAAGTAATTTTTTTTTTGAAATTTTCCACAAAGAGAATGATATTTTTAAAAGAAGAAAACCCGGTGAAAGGAAATGATATTTTTGAAAGAAAAAAAAAGAAGATAAAGCCAAAGAAAACACGTAAAAGATTTTTTTGGGATTTTTTTCAATAACAGCAACATGTTAATATTTTTATTAGATTAAATTTTTAAATTTTAATACGTAACGATATATGAATTCACATTCTAAGATAAACTTGATCAATTGTGCTTGAGGAAAAGTTAAAAAGCCAAGTCTGTAGATAATGGAAGAAAATCTAATTTGGAGTGACAATCATGAAAATTTAGCAACTTAAGGGATAATGGGTGTATTAATTCTTTAAAAAAATTAATAAAGAGACTTGAGATATGGGAGATTAGATCAACATTGTGGAATATCAGCTTGGTTCAAAAAATAAAAAGGGGGTAAATTGGGTGTTTTGAAAATTTTGATAGAATATAATAAGGGTTTGAAAAAATTGGATTCTGAGACTAAATATAAAATTCAATAAATAACTGAGTTTCGTTTTATGATATTGAGTGTCTCAGTAAGGAATGTATTTTCAGAAGGAATGTTGAGCAGTTTAAGTAAAGGTACTAAAAGATAAAAAACGCATGAGATTTATACTGGTTCGGTACTTACCCTCAGTACCTACTCCAGTCCCCAAGGCACCTTCCCATGAGAGTTTAATTCACTCTTGAATCCTTTTAGGTAGGAAGCAAATATTTACAACTTAGTCTATTCTACTACTAAGTACCGTTCTCAGTAGCTAACTAAGCTAATTACTGCTTACCCTCAGCAACAATGTACAAAAACAAGTTTTGAAGAATTTTTCACACACTGAAAGAATCTAAACAAACTTAAATACAAGGCTTATAAATTCTTTCTAAAAATTACAGAGATTTTGAAACATGAAGCTTGCTCTCTAGTTCTGTGTAAGTTGTTGGTAACCTTACATGAGTGAAGACTTCCACTATTCATACTGCTCCTTTGAAACTAGCCGTTGAGGTTCTTGGATCAGTTGGATTTTAGCTGTTGATGGAGTCTTTTGTCTTCAACAAGAGGTTTCTAACGGTGCTGAAATATTGTCGATATTGAGGCAGATATTGTTTGTCTGTCTTCTGAATTTTGCAAAAAATGGGTACTGAACTTTATGCTGTCTGCTGAAAGCTTTCCAATTATCCCTCCATTTATAGAAGTCAGACGTTGAATTTTCCAGAATTGGATAGTATCTTTTTCTGCCAAGAATACTTAGACAAATACAAAGATTAAAAGCACCATATGAAAAATATACTAAATATTTTAAATTTTAAATACACTTAAATAATATTTATCATCTTAAAAAAAACTTAATTTAAATAGGGTTCCAACAAACATATAGCGCAAAATGAATTGGATATTCAATTTTAATTGTTTATATTTTTTTAATGTAAAAGAGCTTATTGTATTAAGTCATTAGAAATCATTGCCAATACATCAGGAGGAGGATTAGAACTATAAATGATATCCCTCGTAAGACCCTGTCGAGCTAAATGATGAGCAACTTTATTACCATCTCTACTAGTGAAGGAAAAAGAGCAAAAAGAAAAACAAGTTGCTAAACAATGATAGTCTTCTATAACCAGTCCAATATGAGATCTATTAGTCACTTCCTTATTGTTGAGGGAGTTAATCAATACTTGAGAGTCTCCTTCAATAATATTTGTGTCAAGCCAAGGGTTAAAAGCCAAGTCAGTGTTTCTCTACAGGTTAAGGCTTCTGTAAGTAAGGGGGAATTAGAACTCAAGCAAGATCCCTGCTTACACCCAATCAGATTACCGAAGTGGTCACGAACCACACATCCGTATCCAGTGAAAACATTTTGTGTGAGCGCTGCATCAACGTTACACTTTACCAAGAAAAGCAGAGGGGTTGCCACAGGGAATGAGTCCTTGAAGAATTACCCAAATCGTGTTTCTTTTTCTGAGTTTTCCATGCTTGTAACAGTCCAACAAATGAATTAATGATATGATATACTGAAGTAGCTTTCTTATTCCATAAGACATCATTCCTCACATTCCAAATTTTCCAGCTCAGAAATGCAAAACTTTCTAATGTTGAGAGATTCTGTACATTGATAAAGTCTTGAATCCAATTAGAGAATTCCACACCTTGGGTGTACCTGAGTGTAATGTTGGCTGAATCCCACACTCTGTTCGCTTCCAGACACAGGATAAGGGCATATGAAATGGTTTCTGAGTTTTCATTGCATAAAGGACAACTGGAAGAGTTGATAGCTCCACAATCCTGAAGAGTGGCAAGAGTAGGAAGAATTCCATTTGTAGTTCGCCATAAGAAGTTTGTAATTTTGGGCGGCATGTCCAGTTTCCAAATCTTCGACCAATCTACGTCTGCATTCTCCCGCTGTTTGGGATTGTGGTTCCTCATGAGGTAGGAATAAGTAAATTTTACTGTATAGGAGCCTTTGGGATCTAGACACCAAAACACCTTATCAGAAGTAGCTCTCCGGGATGAAAGAGGGACCTACAAAATAAGATAAATCACTTGGGGCAAAAAAAACCGGGTTAGAAAATCCCAATTCCAGCTTTTGGAATCTGGATTGATTAAAGCGTCAATTGTCAATTCATTAGAAGCATTCCCCGAATTAACCGGAGTGATAAGAGTGCTGTTCTCCAAAGTCCAGGGGTCCTTAAACACCCTGATATTCTTGTCATCACCCACCCTCCAAGAATAACCATCTACCAAAAAAGGTTTCGCATTCATGAGGTTTTTCCAAATAAATCTAGGATAAAGCCCTTGGTAGCAGTAAGAATGAGAGAATGAGGATAATATTTGGCTTTATAGACCTAAGAAATAAGTGAATCTGGTAAAGTTAATAGCCTCCACACTTGTTTTCCCAGTGAAGCAATATTGAACTCATGAATTTCGCAAAAATTCATATCTCCCCATCCCTTGCGAGTACATAATTTGTCCCACGACCACCAATAAATACATGTATTTCTCCTTTTTATACGGCTCCACCAAAAGAAATTCATCAACTTTTCCAGCTCATCACATATTTAGAGGGATAGCATGAACACATTCATAACGTAGGTCGGCAAAGCTTGAGCTACTAATTTGAGGAGAACATCTTTCCCGCTTGTGAAATGAATTTTGTTTGCCAAACATTGATTTTCTTCCACAAATTATCCACTACATACCCTAAGACCTCCTTTTTCTTTCTACCCATTTAGCTTGGGATACCTAAGTACTTCCCCTGATTCTTAACTCTTGTAACTTGCAATAAAGAGCCGATATCCTCTTGTAACACACTGTCAACATTTCTGTTAAAGCTTAAGGTAGATTTATTGAAATTAATTTTCTCACCTGATGCCTCTTCGTAGCACTGCAGGCATAATTTAATAGTACTTGCTTCCTCCCTATTAGCTTTAAAAAAAATAGATAACAGTTGTGAGCGGACGACCTTTTTCGTAAAAGAAAATCGGCGGACGCGGTGAAGCGCACCGGGGTTTTTTAATTAAATAAATAAATTCCTTTTTTAGGAAAAATAATGGTTCGTTTGGAGTCGCCACCCGGTTCAGCTCAACCGGGAAAATTTAGTATGGCTAAACCGGATGAGGACACCATACAATAAGAGATTTTGGGTTCGGGATGAATCACTTACTTGTTTGGAAATTGGAATTAAAATATGCA
>CAOJCR015936647.1:0-13115 GCA_948330485.1 Euphorbia neoarborescens
GTCAAAATCCTAAATTATTGTTGCATTAGCTAATTAAAAAACAATCAAAAGCAACAAAAAATTTAAAAAGCAACGAATTCGTTGCAGTTGATGTTTGAAATCCGATTTGTTCTTCACATATTAAAAAAACAGAGATAAAGCCACGAATTCTGGCAATAATGTGTAACTTGGTGTTGCAGTAGGCCATCTATCTTGTAGTGACATGAGACCATGGTGGGCAATACCGAAGGTATGCTTTATCCTGGTAGATTATTACTCTGATTCTGTACCACTAGATCACTACTTTGCTGCCTTGGTCGATTTCTTCCCCCATTCTGACTGCCTCTTCCCCTTGGTTTGAAAACCCGCCCACTATGGGTTATATTGTTTACTTTCCAGTCCCTGGGCCCCAGAAATATTCCTGCTTTGGTCGATACTTGACATGCGTTTGGCAGTGGTTGGAAACAATTACCAAACTGCTCACTAAAGGGCAGTGTACCCTGTTGCTGTCAAGTAATAAATCCTAGTAAGTACAGGTATCATCACACAGAGAAAATCAGCAACAAGCACCAAACTACTAAGGTTCCTAACGTGTTTGAGAGGATAAATAATTTGAATTAGATAAAAACTGAAAATTAAACCTAAATTAACATGTATAGTGATCAATCTCCTATCTTGATTTGTATTGACTTTAATTAATCTTCTAAGACTATTTACCCAACTGCTGAATATTAATGAGGATGACACTTATGCAGAAATTTAATCAATTAATTTTAAACTCAACAGCGAACCTTAATTCATGCAAATATGAAAGCTAGTTATAGCGTATCCACAGACCGCGGTTAAGGTCTAGTTTGTTAAGACCTTTTTTGGAGGTGAACTAGGTCTAGAGGTTCAGAAACTATGTGCTCGTAAGTTTCACGGAGTTGTCGGCTCCAATGATTTCCTGGGGTTTATTCTAGGTAAAGCCACGAATATGCACCTGACTAATAAATTCGGATATCACGAGACTATAATTGCAATAAAAAAGGTAATCAAAATTCACAATTAAAAATTCTAAACATTTAATCAACTCTTACGTAAGCGATGGAAAGATTCAATGAATTGTATTCACGTAAGTTTGGTGAAGAATTGCAGATTAACAGTCAATAAAAACAAGAAATCTTATTCCAATTACCGAAAACCGTATTCAAAGGTAGGCTTGTGAAAAGATGAACACTATAGAAAACTTCAATCCAAAGATGAGTAATTGCAAATGGGAAAGTCATAGACAGCAAACACAAATCCTTAGTCGAATTAACAAATCGACCTTCAAAACCTCTCGGGGAGTTATAAGCTCTCACAAGAGTCTAGAGTTGTCGAAAGATATCAAAAATAAATCCCTGAGTATGCTTATATAGCTTACAAAATGAATTAAAATAAAATAAATTAAACCTAAGTTTGTTTGGATTAAAACTGTGTCAACTCGCTGAGCTATTGGGCTAACACGCCGAGTTATGAATTTTGTCGCAAGGGAACATGCCGAGTTCCGAAAACTCGCCGACGTGTTTCATTCTGCCAACTCAGGCTTCTTCAATCGCATGGGAACTCACCGAGTTCTTTGGCTAACATGATGTGTTTTCTCTTCTTCCTTTGAACATTTTGATTTACATTGAAACTCGTCGAGTTGTGGGCTGTAACACGACATGTTCTTCTTTCTTCACTTAACACGCCGAGTTCATGGCACTTTTTCCTTAGCAAATTCAAATCTTCATAACTTTTACATACGAATTCTGATTCTTTTGATCTTGGAATAGTTGGAAAGATCGTAGCATGACCTTTATCTTCTCTTTTATGCACATCTCCGAAATCTGCCTCCAACTGTCTCGAAATCAGGTCTAAAGATCTGTACTCATTCTCACTCCATAATCGGACTTCATCATCCCGTTCCTTCTTTTCCTTATCTCGGGTCTCAACCCCTACACTGTCAAGCTTAAGAAATGGGTCAAATTATACACATCCCTAGTCTTAACGACCTCAGATAAAAAACATACTAAAATTAAACATAACATAACCAAAATATATACAAACTCACGAAACACTAAAAACTAGAAAAATGCAAGATATGTAACACAAAAATGCCAAAGCTCAGTCAAATTATCCAGAAACAAGGTTCCATAATGCCTAGAATATAAGGTCAAAACCGACATTATCGACTACCCCACACTCAGAACTTTACTCATCCTCAAGCAGATAACCTAAAACTCAGAACAAAGATACAAGTTTTTGCCTGTAAACCCATCTAGGATTTAACTATGCAAGTTCACCAATTCCAAACATGTAAGAGCAATCCATGCAATAACAACAATTATCTACAGGCAATAAACATAACTACTACTGTTTCACATGCCCAAACTAATCAAACGAAGAGGAACAGTGAGAGCTTATACAATCAATTAATTCACCTTACAGGATTTTACTCAATTTGCACAAATATTCAAGGTAAAAAGGAAACACACTCAATCAAAACAAAGTACACATCACACAGCAAACTAATGGAAATCTTGGTGCAGTAATTGGGAAAAAGGAGCACAATCAGAGAACCTTTTATGGCTTGTAATGTTAGTGGTTAAGGGTAAGGTGTGTTAAAGCTAAATTTTGCTTACAACTCCTCTATTAAAGTTTAAAACAAAATTTTTTCAATCACGGGTATACATGAAAGCAATAGCGAAATACCAATCCCAACAATTTCTTTATTAGCAACTAGGTAGAATAAACGGGGAATGAAAAGATGAAAAGAAGAAACACCCCACACTTATTTACAGAACATACCCAAGATTCAGAGAATAAGAATGGAGAATTCTGAATCATAAAAGAGATCATAAAGGAAAACAAAATGAAAATGAAAGTTCCTTAATTATTCAGGAAAAAAAAAGTTTAAAATAATTTAGCATTTGCAACCCCAAAAAGCGTATGAATTCATTAATTAGAATCCATTCCAAATACACAATAAGAACTAGTTGCTATTTGAACAAACAACAATGATAAATATTTATTATTTTTTTCTTTTTTTTACACAGGAAAGAGTGATCGAATCATGTTTAGTGTTTGAAGAACAAACCCAGAAATAAAGAATGAAGCTCATTGAACAAATCTAACTTGAAATCGAGGAGAGGATGGGTCAAAGAGAAAGTTAAAGTGAAGGGAATTTTGCTTGTAGCTTTGAGGCAATTGCCTTGTAATATGGCTTTGAAAGAACAAGCTCAACCTCAAATAGGGTGTTCTACGGGCTAGCTAATATTGTTAGGTTCAAAAAGTTTAAAACGAAAAATAAACGTGAAGTGTGTGATTGTGTGGTTATACCTAAGGGTCTCCACATATTAAGCTCTACTTATACCAAGTGCAAGACTACACCGAGTTCTGTAATCTAGCACACAATGTATGATTACCTTTCAGAAAAGAATAAGAACCGAAGTGAAATGGTTCCTTGGCTCAAAAAGTCCTCTCTTTATAGTTTAAGAGAGTTATGTGTATGTATTTTAGTTGCCTTTTCTCTTTCAGTGTTCCTAGCCACTATTTTAGTTCAATCATGGAAACAACAGTAAATTTTCGAACCACTATAGATGATGATTCTTATTATTTTCATGGAGTGACATTGTTCAAAACTCAGCTTACAGGCACAAACAGGCTAATTCCAAGCATACTTAATCCAGAATTCCATGTTATACACTTAGAAAAGAAACAATGTAGTTCAATTTCAGGAATAGCTAAACAATCATAAAACCCTAGTTTAGAATAATTCAGGAAGAATTTTAGTATTCATACAATATGCCAAACATGAGAATTAAAATCACATAAAGCAAAGAAAACCAAAATAAAAAAAAAAAATCAAAACTAAATCAAAATCCAAAACAAACTATATACAAGTCAATAGAATCCAGCAAAATAGCATTATCCAGTCAATCCAGTACTATCCTAGCATGTATATAGAGATCCAGCAAGCCAACAAAATCAGCAAACACCAGCATGCAATCAACCAGCACTACCTTACGTACACCATATGAATAAAGTACAGAAATATAAAAGGGAGAAATTCCCTTTTCCCACCCCACACTTACAAAGCACTTACTTGCATCCATTCTCTCAGCAGTAACGGGATGTAAAGGCCTTAAGGTCTGTAACCCTCTTATCCATGCGTGCGAACCTAGAATTTATCTAGGTCATCCACTGAACATTACGCCTATCCATATCGTTCAGAGTTGCCAATAGTCTATCAAACTGGATGCTAGGTGTATCTGCTTGCTCTCCTTACTCTATCTCCTCTGCATGCTCCTCCGTATAATTTGGTACAGGTGCTGCCTTCTTATGATTATGATCCAGTGGGGGTGGGACAAACTGCAAAGTGTCAGCTCTAATTGGTTCGCTATAAATAGCAAGTAGATGGATAGTACATACAGGTGTTCGTAGATAATGAGTGATAAGGTCAGTTTTGACCTTATATTCTAGGCATCATGGGGTCTTATTGATGGATGATTTAACTAAGATTTGGCATTTTTATGTTGCATTTCATGCATGTTTATAGTTTTCTTTGTTTTATGGGTTTGTGTTTATTTTATTTCTTTTTGTGTTTATTCTGGTTTGTTTTGATCCAAGGTCATTGAGACAAAGGATTTATGTATTTTGACCTGTTTCTTGAGCTTTTACTGTGTAAGAAATGAGACCCGAGATATAGAAATGAAGGAATAGGGATATGGATTCTGATGATGGAGCGAGGAGAAGTTTAGATCTTTAAACCAAATTATGAGGCAGTTGGAGGAAAATTTTGAAGTGGGCGTTAAAAGAAAAGATGGCGTTTATGCTACAAGCTTTCCAACGGGTCCAAGATCAATAAAAACAGAGATCAGATGAAGAAGTTATGACTAAGAGAATTCAGGAGACAAAGAAAGAAGAAGAAATCACCTGGCTCGAGATTGGGAAGTGGGCTTGATGAGCCCATTACAAGAGCATAGGTAAGGAGAATCAGCAAGGGTTTTAAGTAACTTGGCTCGGCGAGCCAGGTGTTCAGCTCGGCGAGCCAAGTGATGCGGCTCGACGAGCCAGTTTCTTGAGGAAAGTCAAGAACTTTCAGAAATTTCACAAGTGTTTTAGCTCGGCGAGCCAGGTGTGTGGCTCGACGAGCCAGCCATCGACAGGGAATTTTTAAGTCTGATTTTTTATTTCTATTTTCCTATTTAGTCCTATTTATTTGAGGGTTATTTAAGAAGCATACAAAAACTTGTTTAGAATACTTTTTAGGTTTTATCTTTCAACAACTCTGAAATCTTGAAGAGCGTACAGCTCCCCGTGAGGTTCTATAAGCCAATTTACTATTTTGTTTAAGGAATCGCTTATTGTTTGACTTTCCCATTTGCCATTGTTCTTGATTGAATTTTCTATAACATTCAGCTTCATCACACGGCTACCTTTGAAAATGGTTTGTGTTCGATTGGATTAAGTTTTCTTATTCTTGATTGATTGCTAAACTAGGGTTTCTTCACCAACCGTGGATGATTGTATGGCATTAACACGTTCCATCACTTCCGAATAAGAGTTTATTTAATTAATCTATTAGGGTTACTTAATTGTGCATGTTGATTTCATGCTTTGTGTTTACGAATATAGTCTCGTGAGATCCCTACGATTTAGTCAGACGTATATACTTGGCCTTACCTAGATTAAGCCCTAGGAAATTATAGAATTGACAACTATATGAAACTTATGGGTCAGTAGTTTTCGAGTCTAGTTCACCTCCAAAAAGGCTTTAACAAACTAGAGCCGAACCGCGATATATAGATAGGCTATATTTGTGTTCATGTTTTGCATGTTTTAGGGTTTGCAATTGAGACCTAATTGATTGATTTTTTGCCTGAAGTTCCATCCCCGTATTGTATTTAGAAGTTCCATAAACTACCTTAGGCTAATAGTTGAAGTTAATGCAGATCATGATAGGTGATTGATCACTGTACACGTTAATTTAGGTTTTAATTTCTTGCAATTGCTTTTCCAGCAATTTTACACTTTTTTTATTCTGTACAAACACGTTAGGAAACCTATTTGTTCGGTGCTTGTGGTTAACTTCCGTAGATTCATACCTATACTTTACCAGAATTATTACTTGACAGCGACAGGGTACACTGCCATTTAGTGAGAGGTTTGGTAGTTGTTTTCAACCACTGCTAATCACATGTCAATGAGCTATCCTAGTGACAATATGGCCTAACCCTAACTCCCCATTGGCCCTCTTGGCCCTTAAAATAAGTGCATTAAACATGAATTTCTCCATGTGGGGTCTGATGTTATCCCTAACCCAAATCAAGATCATTATTTCGTTTTCATTCATTTTATTAGCTTCTGGCTTTCCTGAAAAGTTCAAAGTCATGAATTTATAAGCATAGAAAAGTACTGGGTCATTAAGACAAGATGCCTTTATGTTACTAGGCATATATCTCCCCCTTCCTAGGAACCTCAGCATTAATCTCATAGTCTACCCCAAACATTCGGAATCTAATACTCCTATCTCTAGTAATACGATCAGTAATTACAAAGAAGGTGGTATAAAACTCCACTACTAACTCTCTATGTACATGGGTTCTAGCATTTATAAAAATAGACCAACCCAAAATCTCAAACTTCTCTCTTAATTCATTTCTAACAGCACAGTCACATATCCAATCATCATCAAAATACTGGAATGGTGAACACTTAAGAGAAAAGAGAGAAGTATAACGTATACATTCATCCTCTATCAGTATAGGAAAAGGACATCTATGTTGGTGCGAAAGGGTTGTCAATAAATCCATCTGTTGCTCCATAGGGAGTGTGTGTTGCTCAACATCTAGGAGGTCCTCCTGCATGTTTGGGATTAGTCCCCTTTGTCTTTCAGGTGATTTCTTAACCCTACAAATTTTATGAATTTGAACAATCCAATCATGCATGAAACATATTGAGAATGCAAAAACAATACAACAGTGTGCTTTAAATAAAATGGAATGAGCATTGGGTCAATCCAATCAAACAAGAATGCTTCGCTTAAGTCATTATAACCTGAACATTAGTGCCTAACATCTCCTAATATGCAATATTAGAGTTCTCAACACAGCATTGAGGGTCAATTTATACATATCATCTGTTGATCATGGAACCAAAGACTTATAGTTCATGTAAACAGTCAACGCATAAGCAAAGAAGAGGCAACACACTATTAAATAATGAAGATCAGCCTCTTAGTGAGTATACAGTAGTCTCAAAACATGGTTAACCATCAGCACCCTAATTGCAACTCATAAGAATCATATTTCTATTGAACATATCAAAAGTTCTTACAAAAGATAGCATATAAGCTAAGGGGTACCATAACAGTTTAGCAACAAAATTTATCATAGAAGCAAGCACACTCCTCTACTATTCAACTTAGACTTATGAAACAATTAGCAGATATAAGCAGCTCACGAAATGAGTATGATCAAGTCACTGTAGGCCTCCAAATGTATTCACACATATAGGCAAACACCCTCAGATGTTAGCAATTTATTATCAACATTCAAAGAAACATATTGACGCACAATCATCCGGACAGACAGTTAGTATTAATCATCAAAAGAACATGCAAAATCAAACCCATAAAAGTATATCATTTTGTAGCATCATACAGGTAATTTAGCACTAATACACTCGATTGGGCATCCTAAGAGGTTAGCAATCAATAGTAACGTTCCAGCAAACACACCAAATAAATAAAATTTTGCAATGGCAAAAGGAAATCAAGCATTACTAATCATATTGACTTACAACCATACATTAGCGAATAATCAGATTAAAAGAGCATGGAATTGAAAGAGGAGGAAGGAGAAATCATACCTTGGATCCATGGTTGAATCTAGGTAAGAAAAGAAATAATCCCAAAATTTGAAAACACACGATAGAAAATACAGAGAAAATGAGAGAGAGAGAAAACGAGAAAGAGAGAGAGAGAGAGAGAGAGAGAGAGAGAAAGAGAGAGAGAGTGAGAGAGAGAAATGGAAGAAGAAGAAGAATGGAGGAGAAGAATAATGGTGTTAATGGAGTAGGAAAGGATGAGGAAGATAGTTAGAAATTGTTAAACAAAGAGGAGGAAAGGGAAAAGAAACCAAAATTTGAAAGAAACCATTTTAAATTGGGAATTTAGGTTATGCAGTAACGGGCCAAAACTCGCGTGTTCATCACAAAACACGACATGTTTCTGTATAAAATTTAGTTTTTGATTTTTCAGCTCGTAACTCGTCGTGTTGTCTCACAACACAGTGTGTTTTCCTTCAAATTTTTGGGCTTATTTTTTAGGGGAAAAACTCGGCGTGTTTTCACCATAACACGATGTGTTTTCATTTAATTAATTATGCCTCGAGTTCCAGTGTGTAAACATACTGGTACGTTATCGTAACATGGCGTGTTTCACTAGAATTCGGTGAGTTCTTACCTAAACACAGCGAGTTGCCTCTATTTTCTGCACTTCAATTTTTCCTTGGCTTCTTTCTCTTGCTGAATTTCTCCACAGACTTTTGTTGACTTAAAAACTCGCACTAAACCACCAAACAAAACATAAAAGTTAAAAGAAAATAAAATGTACAAAGGTATACATTATACCTCTTGCTGTGTTTATAATCGAAATAGCTCGACTTTCTCGGATGTTTGTTTTACAAAAAATCAAAGAGGAAGCACATATACCTGCACTTCTTCCTCCATGTTTTTTTTTATTCTTCCTCTTTACTTCTTCACCTTTTGCACTCGATAAAACGTCTATTTTTAGTTTCAGAGGCACTGTTGAGGATGACTCGGGCACCAGTTCAACCTTGCTTTCTAGCTTATTGAACCTACCACTTTCTTCATCCTTTGTTACTCCAGCTGCATCCTTCCTTACATTCTAAAGACTGCTCCCTAACCTGACGTCTAAATCACTACATAATTCCTTCTCAACACACACATCAGTAGGACTAGCAGTGGATATGAATTTATAATTTTTTGAATCTAAAGGAGCATTCGTTGAATTGTATACATAAAAAATTACCTCCTCATCCTGCAATCGAAAGATTACCTTACCTTCATGCACGTTAATTAACACTCTTTCCGTTGCAAGAAACGGTCTTTCAAGTAGTAATTCCATCGCAGCATTGTCTTCCATATTCAAAATCTCAAAATCAGTAGGAAAAATAAACTTATTTACCTTTACTAGCACATCTTCCAAGACTCTATACGGCTTTACAATTGATCCATCCGCAAACTGTAACATCTTCGTGGTGGGTTTTAGATCTCTTAATCCAAGCTTCCGAAACATAGAAAGGGGCATCAAATTGATGCTGGCTCCCAAATCGCATAAGGAATTTGAAATTTTCAAGCTCCCTATTTGACATGGAATCGTAAAATCCCCTTTATCTTTCACCTTTGGTGGAAGCTTGTTTCTTAATCGTGCTGTACATTCCACAGTCAATAATACCACTTTTTCTCCTTCTAGCTTCTTCTTACCTGTAAGTATCTCCTTGAAAAAATTAGCATATTTAGGCTTCTCCCAGAGAGCCTCAAGTAATGGTAAATTAAATTTGGGCTTCTTAAAAATTTCAAGGAATTTGGAATGCTTTTGATAAAGCTAGGGTTTCCTAACCCGTTAAGGGAAAGGTAATTTAGGCATATAAACCCGAACTAGATCAAAGGGTTTCCATATTCAAGCATATTAGAAGGCATTTTAGAAATTAGGCCGGGGTTACTTACCTCTTCCGACCCCATACTTGCCTGTTTTAATAGAGTTTGACCCTTGGCCTTATATTCTGCTGCCTCTACCTTGCTAACACTCACAACAGAGATTGAGTGGGCTGTCACCCTTGGGTGCCTATTAGGGTTCTATTTGGTAGTACTAGAGAGACTACCAGAAGGCCTCTCTTGCCTTTCCCTACTCAATTGAGCCATTTGATTACCCAAATCTCTGTAGAATGCCTCACTGTCAGTAAGTCTCGCTGTCCTCTCTGCTAATTTGGATGAAATATCTTTTAACATAGCCATAATACCATCATCTTGTTTTGGTGGCAGAGCCGGCAATACTAAAGGTTGAGTGTACTGAAGTGCAGGGGCCTTACCTAACCCCTAATTCTTGTAGTCAAATTGAAATCCAGGAAGAGGTTTCAACACATTTTGATTATTACCATACGAAAAATTTGAGTGTTGAAATCTTCTCCCATAATTATTATTATTGTACGAATTATTGTAAGAGTTAGAGTTATCATACCTGAAATGACCTCCTACATAATTTGAACTTTAAGATCCTTGGGCTAACGAATTTCCCACTTCACAAACTTCACTGGGATCATCGCTTCTACACGTAATACACAGAGCTGATTGGGGGCCCCCATTCATACTCAATCGTGCCATCACCATATCTAGTTTCTTATTCATCTCGTCCATGGCTTCTTTTTGTTGCACTTGTTCCACCGTATAGATGTCTCTTCTTGTTGGCATCTCCGATTGCCATTATGAGGTCTTCATTACTAATTGCTCAAATAACTTTTCTGCTTCACTTGGATTCTTTATAAAAATGTCCCCACCTGCAGAAGAATCTACCATTGCACGGTTAGTAGGAGAGATTACCTGATCAATGTGTGATAAGTTATGGTGAGGGAAATTTCTTAATAATCTCTGAAACAACTGCCAAGCATCACATATTGTTTCCATCTGAAATTGGCAAAATGTAGAAATTTCATTCTTGAGCTAGAATGGTTTAGATGGTGGGAAATAATAAGCTAGAAATTCCTCCAGTTGGTCCCAAGATGTAATAGAACCTGGATTTAAAGACTTATACCACTCCACTGCTCCTCCAGTTAATGCAAAAGGGAAAAGCTTCAACCGGATCACATCTTGCTGTATGCCATTCATCTTTATGGTATCTACTACCATTAAAAATTTGTTAAGAAAATCATTAGGGTTTTTAGATCTACCTCTGTAGAACTGACCATTGGATTGCACAAGCTGGATTATGTATGTCTTTAGCTCAAAATTTTTAGCTGTAATTGGCAAAAGGAGTACTCCGCTTCTGTTTCTAGGTCTATAGGGAGCCATTAATTCCGATATTGCTCTTTCTTTTTGAATCCTTGCATTCCTATTTACCATGCGTAGCTCCTGTACCCTCATCTCAATTTCAAATCTCTGCCTCAATGTAGCTTCCTGTGTATCCCTTTCGTCTCTTTCGGTTTCGAAAGCCTCTCTTTCCCTTTGTAAACTTTGTAACTCAGCTCACAAATCTGCTTCTTCCATAGTTGCTTTTAGATTCCTTCTTGCTCTTTAGTTCTTATGAAAAGTACGTTCTATCTCTGGATCGAAGAACAAAGGATTAGTATAACGAGTGTGCATACACCGAAGAAAACCAAAAAGAAGTAATTATCAAAAAGAAAATAAAAAAATAAAAAAAAATTAAAACACTGCTCAAATTAGATAGTAGACCGTTGGTTCAATGTCACAGGAAAATACTTTACCCGTGTGAGCGGACGACCTTTTTTAGAAAGAAAAGTTGAATTTGTTTAAAAAGTTCAAGTTTGGAAGGAAGACAAGTGATTTGGAAAAAATATAGTTTTGAAAATGGAGTTTTGAAAATTGAATGAACCCTTAAGCAATTAAATACGTGCGTGAACATAGGCTTCGGGATTTATCTTTAAAGGAAATCCCAATTTAGAAAAGAAAACACATTTTAAGAGAAATAAAGTTTTGAAAGAAATTCAAACTCGAATTTCTAGAAAACAATATTTAGAGTAGGTAAATGGTTTCAAGCTCTACCGGGAATTAATTCACGGTGTAACTCGGATCCTAAGTCTCGAATCCAAAACCGTGATCTAGAGATCAAGTTCGGACAAGGCTCTTACTTATCCTTTTCTAAAAGACTTTATAAAAATCGACAATATTTGGAAAGAAAGTGTTTTTATTTACAAAAATAAAGAAGTCCTAAGTTTGATTTAATTTGGATTTTTAGGCGAACGCGTATGCAAAAGTAGTAAATAAAGTGCGAGAAAAGTAAATAATTAGTTACAATCCAATTGAAGGCACATCACCTATCCAAGGGGTTTAAATCCAAATCAAAAAGAGAAATTGGGGTACATCATGCATAATTACTTAAACATACATGAAAAAATAAAACATCAAATAAACATGTTGCACAACAACATGCTTGAAATGGACATGCAATAAAGAACGGGAAGAAACGAGAGCTCGGGGTCATTTAAAAGGGGGGGGGACATTTGGTCAGAAGTGATTTATCGGATCAAACATTTTGGGCTGAAGGATGGTTTCACGGCGGCCCGAAAACGAGTTTGGCTCGATTACAAAAGGGTTCGGTGATATTTTATTTTCAGAAAATGCTTGGCTCAACTTTTATTTCGGAGGTATGCAAGCTTCGTGAGTCGAGTATTTGGGGAATTAATTACCTTCATTTATTGGTATTAGAGGTCGTAAGCCCGGCATCCCGGTACAGTTTTCTAGATGCAAAGGTGGGTTGTAAAATTTAAATCTAAGTTGCACATATAGAAATAAAACGCGTTAATTTGTTGGCACCCATCGATTCACACATTAAAAACATTTAAATGAATATATAAAATGCATGGGGATGCATGGTTGAAAACAATTTATTTTGATTCATTACATAAATAAAAATGTTATTTAAAGGAAATAACCAAGAAAAACTAAAAATTTGAAAAAACTAGTAAAAATGGGCCAAAGAGCCAAAAATTCGGGAGAGAAGGCAGGGACCCTTCACGATTGCAACTCTACATGTCGCGATCGCGACTTAGGTCTGCAATGTAAGATCAAAACCCAGGGCCATATCACGATCGCAACTCTGGTTGTCGCAATCACGACTCAGATCGTGATTCTAAAGTCATTACGCGTATCGATTTTAAAAATGCGATATCTCCCTCGTTTCTTATCCGAATTATTCGTATAATATACTGTTGGAAAACTATTTAGATGAAGCACATGATGGATCAAGGCTAAGGTCCAGTAGTAGGTCGTGATCATGTTATTATCTGTCATAATCATGACAGGCTGCTGGACAGGTTGTGTTGTTCTTTCACATTCTCTCTTTTCCCATTTTTTGTCCAATTTAACTTCAGACG
>CAOJCR015937040.1:0-10042 GCA_948330485.1 Euphorbia neoarborescens
TTAAAATTATATGTACATAATATTAAATTAAAATATTAATTTATTATATAAATTAATTTAATAATTATATTTTTTAAAATATTAAAATAAAAAAATTGAATATGTAAATAAATTTTTTATAATTTAATATTGTAATATTAAACCAATTTAAGAATTAATCTTTATTTTTCCTATTTTATAAGTATTGGTTTTTTGGCGTCGTTATTTAGATTACCGACGCCAACACCCTCAGGTATAGGCGTCGGTTAATCAATATTCGACGCCAAAATATAATACATTTATTAATTTAAGTTTTAGGCGTTGGTATTATGAAATACCGACGCTATAACCTAAGTTATTAGCGTCGAATTTTAAAATAATCGATGCTAAAACTTTTATCATAATAAAAAATGATTATAGGCATCGGTTTTTTCGTTTCCGACGCCTATTAGTTTTCACCAAAGCGCGCTTTCACACTAGTGACATATGATAGCCCAAGTTGAGTTTATTATGTAAAACCATCATAGTTTGTTAGGTAGGGTTTACAACCCGATCTGTACACTATAAATTCTTAGTTTGAAGGGCTCATGGCACATTACCCTTCTGTGCTAAGACCAAGACTATCACTAGCAATCCGTAGGATCAGAAATCACAATCCACTCTATTGCCATATCTAAATGACAAATATATTTGTCTTGACCAATTATAATGTAGATAGTTATGGCACTGTCTAAAAAATAATACTCATTAAGATAATATTTATTATTAGATATCCAATCACCCTATGTCAAACTGATCAACTCAATGCAGTGGGTTATGGCACTGTCAACATTGAGTCGTCAGTAGGAGTTCAAGGCTGTGAATTTAGGAAGCACTTTTGAGCGACCCCATTTCTATATTTGGATTCATTTTTAACAAAAATGTTAACATCTTAACATACATAATTACATATTTTGAAATCGTTTGAATACTATTAAACCATTCAAACATGCAAAACATACATTCATACCAAATGCAAGGTAATCTATAGACCCATAATTACAAACTAATGAAAAACTAATAGCTAACTATTATCATTCTTCATTAAATTTCAGCTTGATTTTTATCTGGGCCCTCCATCAGCTTCCGCTTCCTTGGACTTGCTTCATAGGCTCACATTCCTTGTGCTTAATAAATTACATTTAATTACTAATTTATTAACTAAACTAACTAATTAAATTAAATTACATCAAATAAAATACCACGCAGGGTATATTTCCTAAAAATTAATAAAATACTACCGAACTTGTAATTAGGCCCATAGATACTATAATCATCCAAATACAAATAATGTACCTCTCGTGCATTTTTATATATATCATGATGCATGTCAATGACAGATAAATCAAAATTCCAATTTTAAATTATGTCTAATCATTAAATTGGCAGTAGTCAATTTTAACCATTATAGAATAATCCAATTTAAATGTCCATTGAATTAAATTTAATGCTCATACTTAAATTTAGAATTCCGTAATCTTAAAATTATAGTCGTCTAATCACAACCCCCTGTCATAGGCTATTGGACCTACTATCATGTTATATTCAATTAAATATTAACCATATAAATTTAAATAAGTATGCAACATAAATAAAATCACAAATTTATAGACAATTAAGCTAATCGAATTAGTTAATTTGCCTAACGGACTAACATAATTAAATTAATTTGCAAAATTCGAAATAGGGCATGAGAAACCACTACGGGATCATAACCCGGACTGTCACCTGTGCTGTCACGGGGGATTGCTGCCATGTGTCAGCAGTCTAGTGGCGGCAGCAAACACATCTCCAGACTACTGGTCATTGGTACAATCACGTACTGCTCCCTTTATTTGTTTTTTAATTAATATTCAATTAATTCAACACCCAAGGAAGCAACTCATCTGACGTTATATACACTCAATAATCTCACCCCTTTTATTTCACTGTGCTTAATTAATTACAATTAAAGAACCCCCCAAAATCAAAATAAAAAAGAAGCAGCCCACCCTTTTAATGTGTTCGACTCCATCCCACTTCATCTCTATTTTTAATTGATTAATAAAAATTAATTTCAAAATTAGATCAATGTAGGTATAGATGTCTTTTGCCAAATTAATTAAACTACTAGAATTGTAATTCAATTCAATTTCCGAAAGCCAATTCTTATTTGCAGTGGACACTCTCTATATTATTTGATCAAATCTGACAGATCCGGTATAACCATGGCACTGATACCACAGTTGAGAACTAGATGCGGCTGGAAATTTGTCAGGCACAGTGAAAATAGCATTTTAAAATTTTCAGATCCGATCCCTGTGGAACTGGTAGTGTCTATTTGTCAAATTCGATCGTTAACCTATCTAATTCGGAATAGATACTAGGGTTTATGTGGATGAAATATAAAATTAAAATATCCGAACTGAGAACTAACGATTTATTTCTCTTCTAGAGACTACCATCGAAATCTTTATTCTATAATTCAATGCACGATCAAATATAGACTTGAATCCGTTTTAACGGAGTAAGAATAAAAAAAATAATTTCCCACACTGTCTTGTCGCATATGACGTTATCTGCTATTAGTGTTAATTAATTCACAATTAATTTCCCAATCACAATCCACGCCACCAAAAATTGGTTTCATTTGCGAGAAATTTTAGAATATACCAGGCACACCACGTCAACGTGGTGACACACACTAAAATCTCTCTTCATTTGCTCCTCTGTCTTAATTCAAAAAACCAATTAAAACAAAAAGAAGCCACTCACACAACCAACTTTTAGGTCTTCAACTATTTATGTCTCTCCTTTTCTTTTCCTAATTAATTTCTTAATTAACCAAAAATAAGAATCACTCAAGTAGTGGTAGAGGTGTTATTCCCTTGTATTGCTAATTACCAAATCAAATATAATTCCAATTATATACTGAGATTTTATTCTTTTAGACTGAATTTGTCTAAACTAAATTGAATTGAATTGACTTTGTTTGAACTGGACTGAACTGAACTGAATACTAATTATTATAATAATAATTATAAATATAATAATAATTATAAATATAATAATAATTATAAAGTAATATAAAATTAATAATCATATATAATAGTAAATAAATACAAGATTAAAAATAATAATAATAATAATTTTATTATGTTTTATTAATTAATAATAATAAATTAATAACAGAGCTGAACTGAACTGAATTGAATGGATCTGAACTGAACTGAATTGAACTGAAATTAAGTACAAAAGAACAGGACCTAATTCTAATTATACACTATGTCAACCACACTTTTATTTAATATCATTTTGCGTGATTTAATAGCTGGTTAGCGCTTTTGGCTTACCAGTCTGACCAGATCGAATTAATTTTGATCAGTTAAAATTTGACCACCTCAAAATTTAATCATGTGAGAAATAAATTTAAATCCCAAAATATTATATTTTGATTCCCTTTTACTAAGTTGTAAATGGTTAATTAATTTAACTATGGATTAATTTAATTAAATATGTCAATCGCATAAATTAAACTTTATACCAAAATTTAATTGAACCCAATTGCACATAAACTATTTAACTTAATTACACCCATAATAAATTAAATAAATTAAAATTGTATACTATTAATTTAATTAATTAATTACTTTATGTAATTAAATTAATTAATTACATTGTGTAAACTTATTGATTAAATATACAAGATTTAAATATAATTAAATCAAATATGATTATAAATCAATATTTTTTTAATGAATTCTTTCGATCCAATAACCTACATATCCGAGGCCAGTTGATCGTTTTGTTAGATCCTAGTGGGACTGTGTTTATATTGACAGTAGACAAAAGACCCACATATTATCAAATGGGTTCTAGCAAATGCACGATAGCCCCCAATTAAGACAACTCGCAATATCTCTACTAGAGAAAATCTATCCCGGTAGTTGTAGCCATCTAATATATATAGTGTATATATGGTAAGGGCTATGGCTCCGTGGTACGAATTTCTTGACATGTATTGAATTATGTTATGGTTGATCATTTACATCCCCACATATAGTTGGTCTTTATAACATAAATTCATATAATACCGCAAGTATACAGGTCGGACAAGTAATATAAAACAGATTTTGAGTCCGAGTATCGATTCTACGAGGAAAAATATACACAGTAAGCATATATACTCATATATTCTGTTTATAGTAATCTTAAAGTGGATTATTTGATGTGAACTCTATATCAACTCATAAAAACATAAGAGTAACTTAAATGCAAACCATAATCTACTAAGGAAGACTTGATCACTTTATATTTTCTGTATGTTAATCTTATAAACCAATTAACATTACTTGCAATTCATATACATGGATAAATGTCACTCTTTGATTATTACAATGACATAAACATAAGATTAAGTATGATTAACTTAACCAAATTCATATAAGAATCAAAAATATAATATTCTATGTCTTTTGATTATTACAACATATAATATCACAAGTCATTTTTATGTATTTGAACATTCATGCATAATATCAATGTTATTTTCTCAAACAAATATTAAAACTCATTGTAATTCCATATACAGTTGGTGTTGATTAACTCAATGTGCATATCTAACATTTAAACTAAGAATTAAACAAAGAAGTATCAAGTAACAGTAAAAGATTCCATCTTATTTCCAAAATAAACATGTTTGAAGAGTAATATGCATAATGAGGACTTCTTACAATAAAGCTCTAACATTCAATCAAAATAATGGTTGTCAAGCATTATAGAGATTGCCTAAAGAGAGTTCATCACTCCAGGGAATTTCATTCAAGGAAATGATCAAATTCAACACCGTGATTAACTATTTCCAAAACAGAATAACAGAAAACACAAAAGTACCATGGAAAGGAATACAACTCTTTAGGGAGTTGTACACCTTTTCCATACAAAAAGGATGCTTTCTCTGAGTGGAGAGGCATCTTCTTACTCCTATAAATCGTCTAAATTATTATAGAATTCGTCCCTCTATAGTCCCTCTCTCTAGAACTTTTGTTTCTTGTATAGAGTCTTCTATTTCTCAATTTCTGTATCTAAAATGCTGTGTTTGATGGCTTTCTATAGAAGTTTTGGGTGTTAATTGTGTGTTTTGATTAGTTTTAAAAGGATTAGGATGTGTTAGGACTGGTTTAGGGTGGATAAGGATTAATTTGGAGGGAAGAAAGAGAGAAACCAATGGCTATTTCATGAAGACCATTGAAGTAGCTGTCTGATTTTCGAGTAGGTCGCGATTGCGACAGAGGGTGTCATGATCATGACTCATCCCTGGAACTTCAACTTGTAATTTGTGCATTGGTCGTGATCGTGATAGGCTGGGTTACGATCGCGATGGATCCCTAGAATACAGTCTTAACTTTTTCCTTAGGTCGCGATCGCGATAGGCTTGGTCGCGATCACGATAGATCCCACTCCAATCTCTCTAATTTTTTCTCTTTTGTCTGTTTTTAATCCTTTTCTTGTCCTGTTTATCCCAACTCTTCCTAGGTGTCATTTTATTGCCTTGAGTCCTAAAAACCTTGCAAAATATACATTCTAACACGAAAACACTCATTAAATACACAAAATACACATGATTTATGCTTGTTTTATATACCAAATATATATGCTTTGCACATCGTATCAAATTCCCCTACACTTACCTTTTGCTTGTCCTCAAGAAAAGTCATATCTTGTCCTTATACTTAGCTTCCCGTCAATACAAGTATTTCTTTGAGAATATACTAATGAATAAGAACTTAATAAATAGTGGAATCCTTCAATAATTTAGTTTGAACATCAAAATTTTATTCAATAAGTCATGTCTAAATTATGCATGTATAACATTAGAATCTTCTAGTTTATTAGTTTTGACATTTATTACTTTCCTTAAAACATGTTCTTACAAACTATATCTAAAAGTATGATGATAGATTTTTTATGACAAATTTTAGCACACATGCACTTAATTGATGTCCCAAGGCATTTATAGGTAACTTATGTTTTTCTACGCTCAAAATGGTTGCATTTTATGCTCCATACAATTTCTCACCTTTTACCTCTTTTCTTACCTCTCTTTTGATAGAAATAAAGTAAATGTTTTATAGTTTTAGTGGTTATATTTTATGCTCCATACCACTCTCCCCTTTTGACTTATAAATACTTGCTCTTCTCTCAATTAATACCCTCATCCTTTATTGAATATCACTTGCATGTATTATGGATTTAGTTTCCTTTATTCCATCACATGTATCTAGATATAAACTTTATCTTTCAATGCTGAAGAGTTTCATAAATATGCAACTAAGTCTAGGTATTCTTTATGCATAACAATTACAATTTATATTCTAACTATTTGAACTTTATTTAGGTGCTTACTAAAAAATTGGATTCCACATACTTTAAGGTTTTACTCTTAGTTATAAACTAAAGGAAATAAGGTATTAAACATAGGGTTATGAATACAATAAAATATAAATATGCTATGAACAATAACAAGTAACATGGTATGAATTGGTATATAAGAAACAATATAATCATGTATATTTGAAAAATATGCATAAAAATTCCTTTATTCTTTTAACTTTGAAAACTTTATAGCATGTTTAAATATGTTTTGGTTAGTAGAAAAATTTTAAAATTGGCCTATTTTTTAGCATATCATATTTCAATATAATGTAACATATTTTCATATCCATCCCCCCACACTTAAATGACACAATATCCTCATTGTGTGGAGTTGATGGAATAAAAATAAAAATAGAATATAAAATGATGAATAAATATTTAAAGAAAATAAAATAAACCTGAAAATGAAATCCTACAAAATGAAAGAATGCATAAGTGATAATATAAATAATATATACTAAACAATATATACCACATAATATATCCTTAAATCAGAATTTGAAAATTTTTTCCCACTGGACACCGTTTTTCCCGGCAACGTTGCCAAAAACTTAGTGGCAAATTTCTTAACATGTATTGACTTATGTAATGGTCGATCATTTACGTAGCCACATGTAGTTGGTCTTTATAACATAAATTCATATAATATCACAAGTATATGGTTCGTACAAGTAATATAAAATGGATTTCGTGTCCAAGTATCGATCCCACAAGGAAAAACGTACATAGTAAGCATATATACTCATATATTCTATTTATAGTAATGTTAAAGTAGATTATTTGATGTGAACTCTACATCAACACATAAAAACACAAGAGTAACTTAAATGCAAACCATAATCTATTAAGGAAGACTTGATCACTTTATATTTTCTGTATGTTAATCTTATAAACCAATTAACATTACTTGCAATTCATATACATGGATAAATGTCACTCTTTGATTATTACAGAGACTTAAACATTAGATTAAGTATGATAAACTTAACTAAATTCATACAAGAATCAAACATATAATACTCTATGTCTTTTGATTATTACAACATATAATATCACAAGTCATTTTCATCTATTTAAACTTTCATGCATAATATTAATGTTGTTTTCTCAAACAAACATCAAAACTCATTCTAATTCCATATACACTTGGTGTTGATTAACTCAATGTGCTTATCAAGCATTTAAACAAAGAATTAAACAAAGAACTATCCAGTAACATCAAAAGATTCCATCTTATTACTAAAATAAACATGTTTAAAGAGTAACACACATAATGAGGACTTCTTGCAATAAAACTCTAACATTCAGTCAAAATACTAGTTGTCAATCATTATAGAGATTGCCTAAAGGGAGTTTGTCATCACTCTAGGGAATTTCATGTAAGGAAATGATCAAATTCAATGATATGATTAACTATTTCCAAAACAGAATAACAGAAAACACAAAAGTACCATGGAAAGGAATACAACTCTTTAGGGAGTTGTAAACCTTTCCTATACAAGAAGGATGCTTTCTCTGTGTGGAGAGGCATCTTCTTACTCCTATGAATCATCTGAATTGCTTAGAATTCGTCCCTCTAGAGTCTCTCTCTCTATCACTTTTGTTTCTTGTATAGAGTGTTCTCTCGTTCAATTTCTGTATCTGAAATGCAGAGTTTAATGGCTTTTTATAGAGGTTTTGGATGTTAATTTTGTGTTTTGATTGGTTTTAAAAGGATTAGGACGTGTTAGGACTGGTTGAGGGTGGATAAGGATCAATTTGGAGGGAATAAGGAGGGAAACCAATGGCTATTTCATGAAGACTGTTAAAGTAACTGTCTGATTTTCGAGCAGGTTACGATCATGACAGTTGGTTTCACGATCGTGACGCGTCCCTAGAACTTCAAATTGTAATTTATACGTTGGTCGCGATCGTGATAAGCTAGGTTGTGATCACGATGGATCCCTAGAACTCAGTCTCAATATTTGCCTTAGGTCGAGATCGTGATAGGCTTGGTCACGATCGCGACAGATCCCTATCCAATCTCCCTAATTTTTGCTCTATTGTCCCTTTTTCATCCGTTTCTCATCCCTGTTTATCCCGACTCTTCCTAGGTGTCATTTTATCATCTTGAGTCTTGAAAACCTTGTAAAATATACATTCTAACACAAAAACACTAGTTAAATACACAAAATACAAAATGATTTATGCTTGTTTTATATACCAAATACATGTGCTTTGCACATTGTATCACTCCGTGATCCTACACTACTATCACTTTCTCGATCTAGAATGGGTTATTGAGACGAATGATCTCCCAACTCATTCGGGTATGGCCACACATTCACAATTCCATTCCACTAAGTGGCCAGTGATATCATCTCAGTAGGTGATGAGTGGCAATCCCATCAACTTATTATCAGCATGCACATGTTACTGGCCCACCCGATCATACCCGTACTTGGATCCTATTATAGACATGTTAAGTGTATGTCAAAATGTATGAGATCCCATGCTTACCAAGTGGCAGGTGATATCATCTCAGTAGGCACTAAGTGGCAATCCTATCAACTCATTATCAACATACACATGCTTACTGGCCCACCCGATCATACCCGTACTTAGACCCTATTATAGACTTGTTAAGTGTATGTTAAAGTGTATGAGATCCCATGCTTATGTTATGATGATCTCAACTCTAAGAATAAAATAAGTCCTACCTAAGAAACACTTATAATGATAAAACCATGTCGTGTTTCCTGTGTAAATCTATCCAGTCCCATGTGGGGTCCATATGTACCTACGTCCTTGACTCCCGAACAGTCAACCAA
This sequence comes from Euphorbia neoarborescens, assembly GCA_948330485.1. NCBI lineage: Eukaryota > Viridiplantae > Streptophyta > Magnoliopsida > Malpighiales > Euphorbiaceae > Euphorbia > Euphorbia neoarborescens. The sequence goes on from CAOJCR015937040.1 coordinate 9,243, forward strand.
TACATAAATTTATAGTTCTATTAATTCCCATGAGCTAGAACAAACCTGGGATCTATTTATTTATTATTACAATCATTGGATACTCCATTCATTACTATAGCACAAGATATAAAATAAATAGATTAATACCTTCATTAAATAACACTTAATGTATATAATATGAATTATATCACAAATGTACAATATACAAAAGTATCAATGCCTATCAATTAGGGCACACCAATAAGTATTATGTGACTGTGGGGCACAATACCACTGACTGTGTTACTCCTTATAATTCTATTCAGCGACTGATAAGAGAAGGAAAATTTGAGGAAACCCCACTAGCCCGACCCAGCATATAAGAGAATCCACTACCACGATTCAAGAATGGATGGTCATGGTGTAAACTGGTATGCTGATATGATGTGCAAAGCACATGTATTTGCCAAACAAAACAAGCTAAAATATGTGTTTTTGTGTATTTAATGAGTATTTTATGTTAGAATGTTTATTTTTTAGGTTTATCAAGACTAAAGATGTTTTTAGGACATTTATGAAGGATCGGGACAAACGACTTGAATTATAGATAAAAAACGAAGAAAGACAAAAATTAAGGGATAAAGGACAGAACACTGTCGCGATCGTGACTCCCATATGTCACAATCGTGACACAAGCCAGTATGTCAGCCCTAAAGAACAAACAAGGTGTCTGTGAGCACCGAGATTTTTCCCTAGAGCGGCGATGAAACCGATTTTCATCGGTACCTTTTTAGCAAATATATACACGTGTATAAGGCCCGAGGAAGCTTATATTGTCA
>CAOJCR015937672.1:0-10171 GCA_948330485.1 Euphorbia neoarborescens
CGGGGTCATGATATAGGGGGACACCCCAATTCAAATCGATTTATCCAATTAAGTGTTTTGGGCCGAGGGATGGACTCGTAACGGCCCGAAAAACTTTTTAGCTCGTATTACGTGTGGGCAAAGTGACGGTCGTTCGAAAAAAACTTGGCTCGTATTTTAAATCTTTCGTAGCATGCAATTTATTTAGTGGGTCGGAAATCCAGGATATAAATCCCTTCGTTGCCTTGTGTTAGCGACCCTAAATCCGGCTTCCCGACACGATTTTCTAAATACAAATATGCAAACAGGAATTTAAATCTAGGTTCGAGATATAAATATTTAGCGCGCTAATTACGGGAAAACATCGAGCTTGAAAGTAAAAATGTAAGAAAAGCAGTAAAATACGTGATTTATCAATATTATTTTGTGAAAAAGTTATTCGTTTGGTCAAAAATCGAAAATCGAACTAATTTCGGTCAAACAGGACAAAAATCAAATTTTTACCAAGCATCAGACACAAAACACGTCGTGTTGGGTGGTCCAACACGCCATGTTTTTCTGGTTTTATCATACAAACTCGAGATACACTATGACACGACGTCGTGTTTTGCCTCAGCATGCCGTGTTGAACTTATGAGCACGACGTGTTAAGGGATGAGCATGGCGTGTTATGGGAACTTTTCCAAATCTGATGACTTTCTGCTGTGACACGCGGCGTGTTGTAATGAGCACAGCGTGTTGATATGATCAGCACGGCATGCTCATGTACAGCACGGCGTGTTTCACATCTGTTTCTCACCCGATTTATTTTCTTTCGTCCAAGAACTCTGTTTGGAGTCCCGAAACCTACTCAGGAGGCTTGAGACTTACCAAAACAACATTTTTGAACAATTTAACAGCAGTTTCAAACGTAAAAACACAATCTTTATGGTGAAAATTATAAAAAGCACCAAAACTACATTTTATACTCGTCTTAACTCGTTTTTACCCTGATTTGGTCCGTTTAATGTGCGAAATCACCCCGAAACGCTCCACAATAGCAAGGGTACATAACAAAAGTCCAGGGGGTGTTCCTTAACCCATTTTAACCAACATTTTTAAGAGGTTTTTCCTATTATGTCAAAACTAATCGGTTTTTGGTTTTTAACCAAACAAACTTTGTTCAAACGTCAAGATTCAGTTTTTAAACCATCAATCAACAAGACATTGGTAAGGTGAGAGGTTAGAGCTCAGTCGGTTACCTTCGTTGCATGCTTGAACGTACTAGAGAGGATAGAACCCGAACTTGTACGAAATACACTCGAACTTGAACCGGATGAGTAGAGAACCGAATGAACCTTACCTTGGTTGATGAGACCCAAGAAATCAGTAGGTTTTATGAGTTAAAACCACTGAATTTTCAAGTCTTGGAGAGATGTGAGTGTTTTTTAAGTTTTTGTGAGAGTTAGTGAAAATGTTCAAGACGAAAGAGTATGGTAGATGAAAAAGTGATTATGTATGGTTATGAGGATGAGTTAGAGTGTGGATGAGGGGTTCAAAGAGTGGTGTGCCTGCTGGAAAAGCTGAGTCGAAGGGAAGAAGAGTTGGGAGAAACTTTAGAGAAAGAAAAAGCCAATCTTTACAAAATTTCAAAAATAAGGTGAGTTGTTGTGTGAATTAGGGTTGGGAAGGGATTTTAATCAGATTTTCCATCTAATTTTCGTTCTTCCCATCTTTCTTTTCCCTTTAATCAGCTGATCCACACAACTCAACACACCATTCCTCATTTGGTGTCCTTAAAAAATGGCTTTTTCCCTACTTTTTTCAAAAATGATAAGTTGACTTACCAACTCCTTTTCCCATCCATTTCTTTTAGTTTCTTGGTTAGTTTTGGCTTAGTTCCAACATAAAAAGATGGTTGGGTTTGGGTAGAAATGGTTTGGGTTTGGTTTTCTAAATGTGGGAAAAATTATCGGTTCGATCGGTTTGGTTTTTGATAGCGCGTTTAGTGTACGATAAAATAATGCAATTCTGGTGTAAAGGCTAAACGCTCAACTCTAGGGCAATGTACCCTGTCATTGTCAAGTAATAATCTGGATTTAAAGTCCAGGTATCAATCCCACATGGAATTATACCTTCGCGAGCTCTAGTTCTAGGGCTTTAGCGTGTAAAAGGCGGTAAACAATAATTTAGTGAAAGTAAAACTAAACTAAACCTAAACCTAACTAAGATAATTCAACATATTGACTCCCCATATTCAGGTTAACAAACAATCAAATGATTCCGAATTGTCTTTGTGAATCTTAATGGTGATGGTCCCTGTTAACCTAACCAACCAATCCAAATTAAAGTGATGAAAGCAATCAAGTATTAGAAACTTGCAAAAGACTCGATAGGCAATCCTACTATCTGAAGATCCTAGGGTAAGGTGATTCAGACGGCCTGCCTAGTTCTATGAATCAGAAATTCAGTCCGCTTAATTTCCCAGGGTTGTCAATCCCCGGTTTCCCAGTTGTCAGGCTGGGTTGCAGAGTATATATGAATCAAAGAGATAATCTAGCTTACGATGCTACAAATCAACATGCACGAAAATAATTAAAATAAACGTTCACAAACCCTAATTCCAATGGCAAGATCAATCAACGGGTATGAAACGAAATAATAAGGAATACAATTGCATGAACAATCTACGTGGTTCCAACTTATACTGAAGACGAAGATTGAGAGAGAAAATCAAACCAAACTCGCTATCACGTAGTGTGGATCCCGACTTCGGCGATTGAACATACAAAGGTGAACTTCGATAAGAAGATTGATGAACTCACGTAAACAATCTACCTCACAAGGAGAAAAGAATTTGCAAATTGAAATTTCGATTAACCGAATAAGAATCCATAAACAAGGAAAGGAGTAAGACCTCTAGGGTTCTTAGCTCAGTTAATATGGCAAAAGATAATCTGTAACATAAAGCTACCACTATTTATACTAATAACAAAACTAGAAAGAATCAAATAAAACTAAATTCCAAAATCGGTAAGAACGGCCTCGCCATGTCGTAATGCCAAGTGTTATGATATGGCGCTCAACTTTCCTTCTTTTCCTTCACGGCTTCCCTCTTCAATCAAACGAAACCATTACATCGATATTCCCATCATTACAACGTAATGGTCTTATTTTCAATTCCTTCTTCTTTTTTATCGATCACGCCACAACGTAATATGAAGCGTTACGTCGTAGCCAGCATAATTCTTCAAATCCTTCCTAACCTTCTATTTTTCTTTAAACATAGGCGGCCACGATGTAAATTTCCACCATCACGACGTAATGCCTTCACTCTGAATTCTTTATCTTCTACATATCAATGGCACGACATAATGCATAAGCATTACGACGTGGCACTTCCAAATCAGCTCTAAATACCTTCAATCCGCTCCCGAATCCGTCTCTTTGTCCACGAACTCCTAAAACCTGTCAAGCACAGACAAAAAGAACCCATAAAAGTACCAAAATACAGGAGTGTCATAAAATACATGGATCCGAGAGCTCAACTTCTAGCTACGCTATATACAACATCCTAAAACGCTAAAAACACAAAAAACATAAAACAAGTTAAAAAGGAAAAATGCTCACAAAAACCAACAGAATACATAGAAAACCGAAATGAACATCACCAAACATCGCTAGAAATATCTAGAAATATAAGGCCTAAAATGACCTTATCATTAAGTCAAGCGATCGATGCACCATTTTGACTTACTCAAAGTTCCGAGAGTATTCTCATGCAATGATACATTGTGAACATCAATATATTAAATGGATGTTTAGATGAATCTAGAGACCCATCTGGGAACAATTCATGCAAGTAAACAGAAGATAAAACTTTGCATTAATGGCTTTAAAAGTCATGTGGTTCAACACAATCCTTGGGAATGCATCCTGTAAGAAAGAAAGAAGAATAGGTTCATTATTCACACCGGTGTCTTTCACCACACCATTGATGTCGAACTATTTGGATAAACTAGACCTTTCAAGATAGAGTGTAGCCACTTTCAAAGTCACTTTACCTATGCCCTGGTGGATTCACATGTAATGTATTTAATGATGTGCTCATGCAGATGCATCATTTAGGGGAATAAATGTTGGCACACAAGTGTGAAAGATAGCTTGCATAAACAGAAATAGTTTGATACACATTGTTCAGGATAAGGTACTACATTACAAAAGACAAAAATAACTCCCTACAGGCAGGGAGTCTTCAGATGGCAGAATCCTAGCCGAGTGTGATGTTACGAGATGGGCTTATACTAACGGAGGATTTTCACCTTCATTAATAGCTGTTGTAGAGGCAGATACTGGGATAGGAGCTTCTAGCTTCTCTTCAGCCACTAACCTCCAGATGGCAGCAAAAAGAGAGTACTTCTGATCCATTTCGAGTTTATATGCCTAAATTTCCTACCCCTTAACGGGTTAAGAAACCCCAGCTCGATCAGAAGGATTCTAAATTCCATAAAATTTTTAAGAAACTGAAAATAAATTTACCATTAATTGAGACTATCCATGAGAAGCCGAAGTATGCTAAATTTTTTAAGGAGTTATTTGCAGGAAAGAGAAAGTGGTGACATTGAAAGTTGAAAGTTCAGCTCGAATAAAGAATAAGCTACCTCCTAAGGTGAAAGTCTAAGGGATTTTTGCTATTCCATATGAAATAGGCGAGATAAAGATTTCTAATTCCCTGTGCGACTTGGGCACCGATATTAATCTTATGCCCCTATCTATGTTCAGAAAGCTTGGGTTGGTAACCGTAAAACCCACCATGATGATGTTGTAGCTTGCTGATGGATCAGTTGTAAAGCCACATGGAGTCTTTAAAGACGTGTTGGTAAAGGTATACAAATTTATTTTTCCTGCTGATTTTGTGGTTTTAGATATAGAAGAATATGCTATAATGCCAATGTTTCTTGGAAGACCGTTTCTTACAACGAGAAGAGTGCTGATTGATGTTCAAGAAGGTAAGGTAATCTTCTGATTGCAAGATGAAGAGGCAACCTCCGATGTATACAATTCTCTGAATACTTCTTTGGATTCCAAAAATTGTAATTTTGTATCCTCTATGAGCCCTACTGATGTGTGTGTTGGTAAGGAATTGTGCAGTAATTTGGACATCAGGATAGGAAGTAGTATTAAGAATATAAGTCATGAAACAACTGGAGTAAGCAAGGTTGAAGAAAAAGGTAAGTTCAACAAGTAAGAGAGAAAGGATGAATCGGCACCTGAGTCATCCTTGGCAAAGCCTCTAGAGAGAAAAATGGACATTTTACCGAATGCACAAGGTGAAGAAATAAAGCAGAAGAAAAAGTGGAAAAACTTAGAGGAAAAACCGCAAGAATAGGTGCTTCCTCTTTGATTTCTGTTAAAACATATGTTTGAGAAAGTCAAGATGTTATGACTATAAATACAACACACATTTGATGTATAATATGGAATATTTTTCATTTTGTCAGAACTTTTAGTTTTTAGGACTATGTAGTTTGTTTTCTCGTTTTGTGTGTTTGTGTTTTAAGTTTTCAGGAAAGAAGCCTCATACATTAGTTCAATTCAGGCGGTAAGGGCACCATAAAGATGGGCGTCAAATAGATATGAAAATTTTTAAGTGTTAAGAGAAAGAGAGGTTGGGTATTTGAATTTAGCCTGTCATGATGTGACCCCTATTGGTTATGACGTGATAGGCGTCAGAAAAAAAGATAAAAGAATAGCTTATTTGTATGTGAAAATGGCCTGTCACGATATGACCATTTATTCATCATGACATGCCAGGCATAAACTTTCTTTATGTGAATTTAGTTTGTAACAATGTGACCATTTATTGGTCACAACATGATAGGTCTAAGTCCTCAAGATCGAGATGGCTACTGAATGTTTGTAAAAATTACCTGTCACGATGTGACCATTTATTTGTCTCGACGTAATAGGCATAAGAAATCAGATTCTAATTTTAAATCCAACAGCCATCTTCAACAGCTCTTCCCAATTTTCCCCAAATTGTAAAAACTCTACCTCTTTTCTCCTCTACACTTCGATTGTGTCCTCCCCTAATTTCACGCATTGCCATTACCAGTGAGATGTAAGATTTCCTATTTTTCACTTGAATCCTTTACTTCCATTGGACTTTTGGGAGTAAGTGCGATTTCAAGTGGGGAGTGGAAAGGTCTTTCTTCCCTTTGTACTTTACTTTTATTTTTCTATTTCTATTTTGTTTAGTTTTTGTGTTTGTATGTGTTTTGTATATATTTCCATGTGTTGTGAAGTATAGTTGAGCTATCCCCAAAGTTGAATTTCATTGTTTTTTTAAGTAGATAGCATGAAATTCTGGATTAAGTATGCTAGGAATTAGCCTATTTGTGCTTGTGCGTCATTTTGAATAATATTAGTTTCATGAAAACAATAAGGATAGTCTTGTATAGTGGTTTGAACATTTATTGTTGTTTCCATGAATGAATTAATAGTGACTAGAAACAATGAAAGAGTAAAGCAACTGAAACACTGATTTATAACTCTCTTGTATTATAAAGTGAGGACTTTTGAGCCAAAGGAACCATTTCACTTCGGTTCCTAATTTTTTCTGAGAGACAATCATGCATTGTACGCTAGATCATAGAACTGGACATAGTTTTGGCCTTAGAATAAGAAGGGCTTAATATGTGGAGACCCTTAGGTATAACCATACAGTGACACATGATGCACTTCTTTTTTAATTTTAAACCTTTTGAACCTAACAATACTAACTGGCCCGTAGAACACCCTATTTTAGCTTTAGCCTGTTCTTTCATAGCCATATTACAAGGCAATTACCTAAAAGCTATAAGCCAAATTCCCTTCACTTTAATTTTCCCTTCAACCCATCCTCTCTTTGAATTTCAAGTTAGATTTGGTTAATGAACTTCAAATCTTTATTTGTGGGTTTGTTCTTTACTTCTAAACATGATTCGATCACTTTTTCCTATGTGTTCAACAAAAAAGAAAAAAAGAAAAAAAGAAAAAAAATAATAATGAATAAATGTTTATCATCATTGTTGTTTTAATAAATGGCAACTAGTTCTTATTTGTGACTAGGGGTAGGTTCTAACTAAGGAATTCATGTGCATTTCGGGGTCACAATTACTAAATTGCTTTAAATTCTTTTTCCTGAATAGTTAAGGAACCTTTATTCTCATTTTGTTTCCTTTTTGATTTCTTTGTGATTCAGAATTCTCCATTTCTTCTCCCCGAATCGTGGGTATGTTTGTATAATACTGTGGGATATTTCTCTCTTTCTTCTTTTCATTCCCTTATTTTTTTGTATCTAGTTGCTCAATAGAAAGTGTTTGGGATTGGTGATTCATTTTGCTTTTTGCTTCTATGTACACCAATGATTAACCAAATTCTATTTTTAAACTTAAATAGAGGAGTTGTAAACTAAATTGACTTTTGACACACCTAACCCTTTGCTAAAATGTTACAAGCCACAAAAGGTTCTCTGATTTTGCCCCTTTTTGCCAATGACTGTACCGGGATTGCCATTAGATCTCTATGTGATGCAAACTTTATTTTGATTGAGTGTGTTTTCAGCTTACCTTGAACTTTGTGTGAATTGAGTGAAATATTATGACGTGAATTGATTGGTTGCATAAGCATTCACCGTTCCTTTTCGTTTGATTAGTTTCGGCATGTGGAACAACAGTAGTTATTTTTGTTGCCTATAGATGATTATTGTTATTTCCTCGATTACTTTTGCCTGTTTGGAGTTGGTGAACTAGCGTAGTTAAATCCTAAGTGTGTTAGCAGGCGAAAACTGGAATCTTTATTTTGAGTTACAGGTTATTTGCTCGAGGACAAACAAAGTTCTATATAACATCCTGACCCGGGAGTTACAAGTTTATATCATAAGGACATTGATAATGGACATGGGAGTTCGAGATTTAAGGATTTTTGATTGAATTTAAAACAGTTTAAGTTTGAAAAATATAAAATTTATTGAGTTTTGAACATTGAAAATGAGTTATGATGTTATGTTCAAGATTTGGAGTTGATATTATAGTTATTTAAGGTATTTTAGACTTCCTTGAGGTTAACTTGGGTTTGTGGAATGATTAGAATCGAGTTTGGGTTGATTCAAAAGTGAATTGGGGATGACAGCGTAGCAGCACGGCGTGTTGGATGGGTCAGCATGGTGTGTTATGATGAGAAATTTGAATTTTTGGAAATTATTGATGAGCACGGCGTGCCCATACTCAACATGGCGTGTTGAATAAGGGAAACACGATGTGTTGGACGGAAAGAGGGGCGTGTTGAGAGGGTTTGTTAAATATTAAAATTTTTAATGTCAGCACGACGTGTTGTCCTATCTGTCCTTGAAAAATCCTAACTTCGTAAGCAATATGCTGGCGTGCTGCACGTAGTACAACATGTTGCGTGGATTTTTCAGCAATCTTCTGGATTTTTCTTAAAAATTTTGTATTGTTTTAAAAGATATTTTTTTCTTCCTAATATAAGAGGACGTGGTTTTGGATCAAAGGGAGCTGATAAAGCTCGTTTCCTCCCTCTCCTCCTCCCTTCCTCTTGATTTCCTCCTCTTTTTCTTTTCTTCCTTGTGTATTCTTCTTGTGTTTATTCAATTTTATTGTAAATTCATCACTTATGGCGAGGGAGTAGAAGATTTGTTGATAAGGGTCTTGAGATGAGGGAGTTCTTTTAGGTCGGGCTGAGATGTTAGGCTCCTTGATGTTCTTCAATTTGCTTTTGACTTGTAAGTGAATATCTCTTAATTAATTTTTAAGTTTTTAAGTTGATTTTGTTAATGTTTTGGTTTATATTGGATTTGTTGAAATGATTTGAGTATATATATATATTTGTTTTGATTTATGAGTTGAGTTTGAAATGTAATTTTTAGCATGAAGTTGTTATTAAGGTTTGATTATTGATTTTGGAGTTAAGTTTTGAAATTTTTAGTTTGGTATATATGAGTTTGCAATTTGATTTTTGAATTGATGAATTTGGAAGTTAAAGATAAATTGATTATTGATTGGTTATGAAAGATTCGATATCAAGTTTTGGGTATTGAGATTTGATTATTGAGTATCGATTTTATTGATGTTTTAGAAAAATTGAAGCACATGGTTTTGTTTTGATTTAATTTGATATATGGTTTTTATGTTGAGTGTTGGATTGTTTTGTAAACATCCATCTAGACGGGCCCAGGTTGATTTATTTGCTAAGACCTATCTATTTAGAGATAGGCCTGAGTGCACTCAGCCGAAGTCCTATCATTGCATGGCAGGGTAGAGTTGTTTAAGTCCATACGTTGATAGGCGGCGCTTAGAGATCTCGATTTGTCTCGGTTCTTGGCAACCAGATGAATGCATAAGACCATGACTGATTTATATAATTAGTATGATTTTATTTGTTGGGGATGAGTCTAGGATGGATGGTTGGAATTGATTATATTGGATTTTGTTTGTGAATCCAAGAAAGGAACTTGATTGCTAGAAAGAAGCCTTGCATGATGTGGTCATCCAGAAACTTTGGATCAAATTTTAGGACTGTTAGAGATCTTGAACTAGGGTTTGCAGTTGAGTCCTATTTGATTGATTAATTTTCTGGTTGAAGTGCCATTCCCGCTTAGTATTCAGAAGTCACGTAAACAATCTTAGGAAAGTAATTGAAGTCGATAAGAATCAATATTGGAGAAAGATCATTGTACATGTTAATTTAGTTTTAATTTTTAGTTTTATCAATTAAATTTATTATTCTCTCAAACACATTAGGAACCCTAGTAGATCGGTGCTTGTTGGTATTTTCTCTGTGGGATCGATACTTGGACTTAGAGCCAGATTTATTACTTGATAACTACGGGTACACTTGTAGGGTTTAGATTACTCATACAAGGAGAGGAAATAAATAAATACAACCGTAACCCATCGGATCCATATTCATCATTCAAGATCGTAGAGATTAAATGTGGTAAATACCTGGTTTCAAGTATACAATTTTGGATCACCTGAGGTGCTGCCTCTAATAAGACGACCACCCTCTACAAAATAGTCCACACCACTAGAACGATTGATGTATAGGTGTGCTAGCACCAGAGAGAACTTGAATCACAATTTCAAGAAGATTTTTGTGTTTTTGGAGCTAAGAATATGTGAGAAAAATGAGGCAGAACATTTTTCTCTTGATG
>CAOJCR015938461.1:0-10457 GCA_948330485.1 Euphorbia neoarborescens
GTTTAACTTCTTTTCTTTGTAACTTCTTCATTCGACCTCTGATTTACGCGATCTTAGATCCGTTAGAAACCTTGAATCACGAACTTTAATTTTCATTTATGTTTAACTCCAGATTCAGCCTCCATTCTGACAAAAATAGCTCCAAAGGCCTCTTCCTAAGCACGCCTTATTATCATCGGTCTCTAAAATCCTACACCAAAAGCTCAAGGAACAGATCAGATAACATAAATCCTCGGTCCTAACGAACTCGGACCCAAAAACAGGCAAAACTCACAGAAAATATATAAAAACATACATAAACACATACTCAAACAGAAACAGGAAAATGCATGCAAAACAACACTAGAATGCCGAAAATCTAGTCAAATTATCAGAAATCAAGGTTCCATAATGTTCAGAATATAAGGTCAAAACCGACCTTATCATCATCCACAAATTCCATACCATATGATGTCGTATCAAGGATCACCACATAATGCCATGACATGCACAATATCATGCCATACACCATTGATATATAATGCCATATCGTTTATTGCACGTGAAGCCATGTCATTCATATGCTATGTTATATATAATGCCATACCCCATCGACATACAACGCCATCAGCTGCATCATCAATATATTTTATGTCATGGCATGCATAAATGCCATGTCATCCATTATATATGATGTCATATCGTGCATCATCACACGAGGCCATATCATGCACAGTGCTATGCCATGCATCATCCATACATTTTATGCCATGTCATACACAAATGCCATTATGTCATGTCATACATCACCATATGATGCCATTTCATTCATCACATAATGTTATTCATACATAATGCTATATCATGCATATGGTTATGTCGTGAACTACACATGAATCCCAGGTCACGCATCATATTGTAATGCCATATCCTGTACCATAGTATGTGACACATTACTACATCTTTCTTCATGGCCTATATTATGCCCTTTCTCATTACATGTTTAACACTAGGCACGACCTAGGAATTGCACCATTTTGTCCCGCAACACAATCACCCCATGAAAATAAATGCCACGTCTTTTCCTCGAACTCTTAAGTGTCTAAGGGCATCGAATATATTGAAGCCATTCAGTGCACCCACTGTGAATTCTTAGCCTCACCCAAATGTTAGTTTGTCCAAACCCTGTGGAATTGGTTTTCACCTGTATGTTGAAGTTGTCTTATGCATTCACGGGTCAACATAGTTAGATTATAGCCTTCGTTGGATTTCTTGTATGGTGGAGTGAATCATTAGGACACGTATAGTCACTGACTCTCATTCAATAACTTCTAACGACAAACTCTAACTAACTTAAGGTAACCCTTTCATCACACCATATTCATTTTTCATCATTTTGGGTATGCATTTACCACTGTTACCCAACCAAGTATATCCTGACTAACATACCATAAGTCTACTTATCTGCATCAACTTACAGCCATGTGCATATGGCCCTAAACATGGGACCATTATCTTTTAGCCAACATCATACATTTTGTTTGCATGCCCACTCAAAATCCTTGTCGTATGTACATGATGTGTTATTGCACTTTACCGACTATGCTAACCCACATTTGTGTGCAGCCATTTAACATTCTTTAGGATATGGTTGCATAATCATGCATCAAGGACTTCACTGTCCGACAAACTTCAAATTTTCACATACCACCTCATAGGTCCTCTGTGTCACTCTTAGATGTGGCATTACACTAGCATTTTAATGTTGTTGCATGCATTTCTTTTCGTGTGCCATATCATACATCATCCACTTGCCATCCCACTAACCATTTTGTTGCAGCCATACATCTTTTTTTTCGTATGATCACATATCACAATATCAAGTTCACATTTCAAGCTAGGGTTCTATCTATATTCCCAAATGCCTTCACCACGTTGGGCCAAGTCCTATTTCATTTACAAGGACTAGGGTTCTAGCAATGTTCCCAAAATGCCTTCACCATTCTGGGTAAGTCCCATTTAATTCACATAGGCTAAGGTTATATCAATGTTCCCAAAAGCCTTTACCATTTTGGGCCAAGTCCCATTTCATTTATTGTGCTAGGGTTCTATAAATGTTCCTAAATGCCTTCACCATTTTGGGCCAAGTCCTATTTCATTCAAAAGGGCCAGGGTTCTTTAATGTTCCCAAATGCCTTCGTCATTTTGGGCTAAGTCCTATTTCATTCACACGGGCTAGGGTTCTATCAATGTTTCCAAAATGCGTTCACCACTTTGGGCCAAGTCCCATTTCATTCACACAGGCTAGGGTTCTGTCAATGTTTCCAAATGCCTTCATCATTTTCGACCAATCCCATTTCATTCAGACAGGCTAAGTGGTTCTATCAATGTTCCCAAAAGCCTTTGTCATTTTGGATCAAGTCCCATTTCGTCTATTGGGCTAGGGTTCTATCATTGTTCCCAAATGTTTTCATCAATCTGGGCCAAAGCCCATTTCCTTTATCTAGGTTAGGTTCTTATAGGTTCCTCACTGGGACTCTGTCTTGGATAGACCTTCTTTATTGGGGCCTTGTTCCACCCATGGTTTGGAACTTGATGCCCTAGCCTTGAGTTAGGTGCTACTCTCATGTTTAGTGTACGGGCTGGGTACATCGACATACCAAATACACTTGGCGGCCCCGAGTTCTATATCAGATTTTATTTAGTGGTAATTTTGTTTTAAAGGATACCAATGTAAGTCCCAATAGTAGCTCAATAATTGGTAAATCCCTAAGATTTAGTGACGAAGATTATAAGTCCAACTGCATAGCATCTGTCCTAAATCTAAAGTCTTATATCACCAATGTAAGTCCCCTTGACTTGGCATTCAAATGAAGCCCTTAGTAGTCCAAGGCCACTCTCAAGTATGTGTGATGTCATTTAACATGCTAAATCCCTTGAAACGTGTAGGGTTCCTAAGAAATTAATTGGGACCTGAATGTAGACTCGGTCGGTAAAGAGTCGGTAGCCAGACTACCCGGCAATTCATACACCCCTCCTAAGATTGTAAAGAGTCGATCACTCTTGAAAATAGTATACTTGTCGCACCATTCATAGCATCCCATGCATATTTATACTGTTCTTCACTCATTCCCCACTTGGCATACCACTGACACACGTTTGGCGGTAGTTGAAAACTACTTACCAAACTGCTCACTAAAGGGCAGTGTACCCTGTCGCTGTCAAGTAATAAATCTTATTAAGTCCAGGTATCGATCCTACAGGGAAATAATCTACAAGCACCAAACTATTAGGCTTCCTAACATGTTTGAGCAAGCAAATAAGTTAATTTGGTAAAACAGAAAATAAACCCTAAATTAAGACCTAAATTAACATATACAGTGATCAATCTCCTATCTTGATATGCATCGACTTCGACTATTATCCTAAGGTAGTTTACGTGACTTCTAAATATAATACGAGGATGGCACTTCAAGTGAAAAATCAATCAAGTAATTAGGACTCAACTGCAAACCCTAATTCATGCAATTATGGAGTCAATTATAGTGTATCCATAGATTGCGGTTCGACTCTAGTTTGTTAAAGCCTCTTTTAGAGGTGAACTAATTCTGAAGACTTAGAAACTACTGACCCGTAAGTTTCACGGAGTTGTCAATTCCAATGATTTCCTAGGGTTTAATCTAGGTAAGGTCAACTATATGTGTCTGACTAAAAGATACTCTAACTAAAAGATACGGATCTCACGATACTACAATCACAACACAAAACAAGTAATTAACATGCACAGTTAAGAAATCCTAATTAAACAATTAAATCCTTAACAAGATGCGATAGAACGATTTAATGGATTATAATCAATCGAGGTTGGTAAAGAAACCCTAACTAACAATTAAAGAGATTAAGAAAACTTATTGTAATTAATCGTAAACCGTTTTTAAAGGTAGCCTCGTATCGAAGATGAACACTATAGAAAATTAAATCAAGAATAATCGCAAATGGGAAAGTCAAAATAGTAAACAATTCGTTAATCAAAATAGAAAATTGGCTTACAGAACCTCTCGGGGAGTTATACGCTCTACAAGAGTTCAAACTTGTTGAAAGATCCCCTTAAACTACAATACAATTCATTTAAATATGTTGTCCATAAAAAAGAATCGAAACTAGGGCAAAAATTACAACATTATATGATTTAGACAGGTCACGTCGTGTCACTTAACATAGCATGTTATGACCAGTATTTTCCTTTAATCGGCTGTATGTTCTGTCTTTCTAAAATTTTTTGCCTGTCACTTCGTTACCATGTACATAACACGTCGTGACCCACATATTTTTTCCAATTCCTTACGTCTTCTGTGTTCTTTAGCATTTTACACTGTCATGACGTGGCATCATACCTCACACATCGTGACAGGCCTTTTTCTAGCACTCTATTCATTCTTCAAGCTTCCACATTCCACCTTAAAGTTCTGACTCCCCGAACCTGTCTCCAATAAATACAAACACATCATACGTACAAAAATATAGGAGTCCAAGCAATAGATGAATACCAAAGCCCCAAACATGAGTTGTAACACCCAGTCCCCGATTACTACCAGAGAGTTGGTGTATGAGACCCTACCTCAACGACTCACCCTATTGAGGTAGCGCCTCACAAAGGGATAGGAAGGATCTAAAATTTTAAAATATTCTAAAACATTTAAGAGTTTCAAAATCATTTATTCAATAACAAGGGAACTTTCTTTACAACCCAAAATAAATTTCATAAGAATATTCAAAACACTTCTATAAAAACATCTTTTATACAAACAAAAATCTGAATTTGTACAAGAAGAAAATATTGACAACTTCACCGTGGACCTGACCAAAACCTCCAAATGAACAACCTTGGTTTGACTCTATGGGCTCCTTCCTAAAACATTTTAAAACATTTGAAAATGTGAGATGGAAATCCCAGTAAGTGACTATCAACTTTAAGAAATAATTTTACTAAAAAAACCTTATATAAAGAAAATCGAAAACTATAAATCAATAATTCTCAAAACCTTGTTCACAAAAACAAATAAAATCTAAACAAACATCTTTCCATCCATCCTAGACCCGTCCCTTAATATCATAAACCAAACGAACTCAAATAAAGCTAAGATGTAACATCCCAACTAGGGAGTTACAAGTTTTTATGGCACGGATGATAATTTGGGTGTTTCAAACTGGGAATTGAGGATTTCAGATTGATTTTAAAGAATTTTAGTATGAAATTTATGAAATTTAATTGAGGTTTTGATAGGTGAAAGTGAGATTTAATGTTATGTTTGATATTTGGAGTTGATTTTATGGTTAATTAAGGTATTTTGGACTTGCGAGATGTTATCTCGGGTTTTGATTTGAGTTAGAATTGGGTTCAGGATGTTTTGGAAATGTTTTGAGTGTAGCTGTGTTGCAGCACGGCGTGTTAGAAAGGTCAGCACGGGGTGCTGTGATGAAAAATTTGAATTCTGAAAAAGGTGATGAGCATGGCGTGCTGGGTGATTGGCACAACGTGTTGGCTTGCTTGGCACAGTGTGCTGTGGACGCACGTCGGTGTTCCAGTGACCTGTTGCTCAATATTTCCAAATTCTGAAGCAACACGCCATGTTGTTCAAGCTGGCACGGCGTGTTGCGTGGATTTAAAGAAAATTTTCTAAAATTTTCTTCAGTTTTCCACGAGATATTTTCTTTTATTATAAAAGGGGGTTTGTCTTGGATTAAAGGGAGTTCCAAAAAGGAAGTCCCTCCTTCCCTCTTCTTTCCCTTCTCTTTTTCTTTTG
Source organism: Euphorbia neoarborescens (assembly GCA_948330485.1). Lineage (NCBI taxonomy): Eukaryota > Viridiplantae > Streptophyta > Magnoliopsida > Malpighiales > Euphorbiaceae > Euphorbia > Euphorbia neoarborescens. The sequence continues at coordinate 5,784 of CAOJCR015938461.1, forward strand.
ATTTCTTCAAATTTCAAACCATAAAGTCTATAATTTTTTAGTTTGGTAAATTTATTCTCAATGATGAAGAGCTTGTTTTTGGTGATGGATATTTGATTTGAGGTGAGTCGGGCTCCTTTGTGTCTTGGATTTCTTCCAGAATTGTAAGTGAATACCTAATTCCTAAAACTCTTTTATTTGATTTTTAGTTTTCAACTAAGTTTTGATTAAGTTTTTGATTATGTTGGTTTTTGGTTTATGTTAGGAGTTATTGATTTGGATATTGCTTTTTCGTTTATGAAATTAATTTGGAGTTTAGTTTTATATGAATATGAAATTGATTATCGATATGGAAATTGATATTTAATTTTTAAATATAATGATTTGAGTTTTGATTATTGAGTTGTAATATTGGTTTTGAAATTTGGATTATTGAATTTGATATTGGTTTTGAATATTGTTTACTTATGGATTGAAGTTATTGTTGTTTAGAAGTAAATTTTTGATAAATGAATTTTTGTTTTATGATATGGAAATTTCAATGTAAACTATGAAGGGTTGGATTATAGTTATTGGAATTTGATATTGAAATTTGAAGTTGATAAGGTATGATATTGAATAATGGAATGTTTTGAGAAACATCCATCTAGATGGATCCGGGTTAGTGGTTTTATTATTTAAAAGACCATTTTTTTTAGAAAAAAGGGTCTGAGTGCACTCAGCGAAAGTCCTATCGTTGCATGGCAGGTAGAGTTATGTAAGTCCATGCATTGATAGGCGGGCAGTAGAGATCTCGATCGTCTCGGTTCTGGGCAGCAAAGCAATTGAGTAAGACCTTGCGAGACTAATGTATATATTTGATTTTATTTGATGATTTGGGGACGAGTCTAGGATGGATGGATTGAGTTGAATATATCGAATTATTGGATTTGAATTTTGAAAATTCATTAAGTGTTAATAAAAGGATTTTTTTAAATATATGTTTGACTTACGGTTTTGATTTAAGATTTGTAATTCTTTGGATTCGTTATAAAATTTTGATTTAAAGTTTGATAGAGGATTTTATTAATGTTTTAAGTTTAATAAATGCATTGAAATTTTAGTCTCGTTTTCTGCAAATAAGAAAAATGGTTTATATTTTAATGTTTATTGATATTCACTTAGTGAGACGTAAGTCTCACGTTTTTAGTTTTTAAAATATTTTCAAGAAAGGAGCCCAGGTTTTTGTTGCAAGGTGTCAGATCGGAGGTTAGGTCAGTGCTATGCAAGGTTGTCAATAGTCGATGAAATTAGTTTTATTTTGTTCTTGTATCAAGGGTTTAATTTGTATTTTGATTTTAAATTGATATTCGATTCAAGTACTCTTTTGTTTTAAAAGAATTCTTGTTGGATTGTAGATCCAACTCAATATTTTATTATTTTAAAGTTGTTTTAAATCCTTTCCCGTGAGATTCTAGTTCAGCACAGTGAGTTGTTGAATTAGAATTCTCACGCGTAGCACCCTACCCTGTACGGTTTAGGGTCGGGTTTGTAAGTACGGGACTTTTTCCCTAGAGCAATGATGAAACAGGCTTCCATCGATTTTCCTTCACGACCGCTGTAACCATGTGTTTGACTCATGGAGGTCGAGATATTCACATTCGAGACCCAAACTATGCATTTTCCGGCTATTGGAGGTGAATCGAACCTTTTTGGAGATTTTTATTTTCAGGCCCGGTCGGACCGAAAACTGACCCCACCAGCCCAACTGGCCCGGTTTACCCGATAATTGAAATTCCCAGTCTAATCAAATCCCCTTCCAAACCCCAAATCAAACATGTATTGGTAGGTGTCATCGAGTTAGAATCAAATTTACGAATTTGGTTTTTTAGCCGTTTGAACCCATGATTTTCACTAACCCAAAAACCCAAACCTAACCCATTCTCCACCCAACTCAAGCCCACTTTCCAGCAGAAAATCAAATCCCAAATTCCAATAAAAAAGAGTGGGAGAAGATGATGTGGAGGTTGCACAAGAAAGGAAAAACAAGGTTGGAAAGGGGCTTTTTGACCTTACTAAATCAAGGCAATCTTTGGGACATAAAAAAAAAAGAAAAAAAAAAGTTTTTCTGGCTGCATAAGGGGAGGGACATCTACGGTTTTGAGGAGATTCAACCCTAATTTCATAAAGGGACCCCTCACTTTTCAAACACCTCTCACCATTTTCAATCTTACTCATCAACCTATCTTCTTCCATCTTCTCCACCTTCTCGCATCTCTTCTTCACTTCCAACCAGCAAAAACCCCATCTTCAGCCCTTTATCTGAATTTCCAGCAGCCCCTCTTCCTCTCTACAACACCATCTTCACCATCCCTCTTCTCTACTTCCATCTCTTTCACCATACTTACTCTTCTCTCTTCACCTTTCACCTAAACCTCTCTTTCACTACTTAAAACTTTACAAGCCTACTCTCTTACACTCTTAGAAGCAAGGTTCTTCCTCCATAAGATCTCTTGCTTCTTGGAGTGTCGGTTTCCATTTGGAGAAAATGTTATTTCGGGTGTTCGGGTCGCGAATATCTCTAGTATCCATTCGGTTTCTACACGTCCACATGTGGTTCGAGCATGCTACAAGGGTAACAGAGCTCTAAACCTTATCTTCTTCTCTTTTAATTTCTACTAGCTGTGATTTTTTGTTGTTTGGGGTGCAAAACCGAATTTACTTGAGCTAAAGTTACAAAAATGGAAAACTTGCTAACCCGTAACAATCTCTTAACTTGTTGTTGAACCCATAAAAATGGTTTCTTTTGAATGTCCCGAGACTATCTTTACGTTCCTTAGCAATAATGGAGTGGATCGGGGTGAAAATGCTTCGAAAACGATTTAAAATGACATTAAAACGAGCTTTAACAGACTAAAACGGATTAAAGTATAATTTTGTTGTTTTCGAGCTTTTAATCGTAAAGGTTGTATCTTTATGGCTGGTATGGCTTTTAAACATGTTAAAAATAGTATTTTTCTGAGTTTCGGGTCTCCCCCGGGGGTTTCGTGGCCTTAAACGGCATTTTTAAATGAAGAACAATAAAACGGGTGATGACCAGACTTACAGCGCGCCGCGCTAGCCTTCCAGCGTGCCGCGCTGGCTTTCTAACGTGCCGCGCTGCAGTTACAAAGAATGTTGTTCGATTTTTTTGACCTGCAGCGTGCCACACTGGCCCTCCAGCGCGACGCGCTACTGGTCTGATGCCTTATAAAAGTTTTATTTTTGTCCCCCGCGCGCGTTTTTGTATTTTCACTTTGTCTCCTTTGTTTCTTGCCCGATTTATACGTACAATATGCCATTGGAAAGCTATTTCAATGTAGAATCTGATGGTATATTTATCTTGTCTCGCTTTTGAATTTAAACATACTATAGGTTGTGTTAAAAGTAAAAGTAACTCGGTTTTCGTTTTGGTCTCTTTAAACTTCGTTTTACTCGGTATTTTGCACTTGAATACCACTTTTCCATGTATGATCAACATATGTTTGATTTTGATGGATACAAATCGTTCGATATTATGCCTTTGAGACTTAGATTTATTTAATTGTGATTCTTGTATGCATCCAGAAAATCGTGCCGGGAAGCCAGGTTTAGGGCCGCTAAATCAGTATAATGAAGGGACTATGTCCCTGATATTTGACCGACTAAATATTGCATGACTCATAAATAAAATTTAGCCAATCATTTTCTAATGAATAAATGTCACCGCAACCCTCCATAAAATGAGCCAAAAATGTTTTCGGGCTGCCACGAGACCATCCTTTGCCCCAAAATGTTCAACTCTATAAATCGCTTTGGGTTGAGCGTCCCCTCTATAACATGTTCCCGAGCTATCTAACTCCCCTTTTCTTATAACATGTCCATTTCAAGCATGCGGTCTTTGCTACGTGTTTATTTTGTAAAATTTATTTATGTTGATGCATGTTAGATGGATGTAACTCCCCTTCCCGAACAAATGTATCCTAGAGTCCTTGTTTTATTCGATATGGTTGTATATATTTTTATACTCTGCTTTACAGCTTTTCTTTATCTCTTTGAATTTATGTTTCCGATCACCTTAAGTAATAATTAAAATCAGCCTTAGGATGTTTTTCGAATAAAAGCGTTTCGTTTTTCTCATGTTCGTCGATTTCTTTAAATGCCTTTTGTTAAAAGGATAAGTAGATGTCTTGTCCGAACCCGATCTTTGGATCATGGTTTTGGACTCAAGACTCAGGGTCTGAGCGATACCATGATAAATTCCCGGTATGACCTTAAAACCGGGTGGCGAATCCAAAACCATTTTCTAGAAATTCGAGTTTGGATTTCTTTTCCAAAAATTTATTTTTTATTTCGATTTTGTTAAAACCCCAAACATGCATTTATGCGCGCATGTGGTTTGGAGATCCTTCCTCCGAAAGCCTTAAGTCCCTATGGGTCCGCCTCTTAGCGGGGGGTACTAGGAAAGTAGAACTCCACTCGCTTGGGAACGTTTTCTTTTACCGCTATTATTATCTTTTCATGACAAATCGCAAAAGACGAGTCACCTCACCTTCCAAAGACTTTTGTGATTTCGTTGCTTCATTTAGCTCTTTTCGAGTTACGGGCAAAACCCTTTTATTTTTCATACAAACCTTTTTATATAATAATTTTTCTTTTTTTTCCGAAAGCTCGCTCCGCTCACACTTTTATTTTATT
>CAOJCR015940505.1:0-10530 GCA_948330485.1 Euphorbia neoarborescens
TTCTTTTTATTTCTCCACTTCTTTTACGTCTTTATTATCAATGAGTTCATAATATTGAGCAAGTATTCTTGAACTCATCATGGAATCTAAAAAAAACATAAAATAATGATAAACTAAGTTATCCTAATATTTAATAACAAAATGTATACTATTATTTCGAATACCTGACTTCTCTATCTCATATCCAATTTTAGGTGCACATCAATGCTTCAATATTATCCGAGCAAAGTCGACTACGGTGGTTACTTATAACCCTTTCGCTTGTACTAAGAGCATATTTCGAAGCCACAGCCATGGTAGATATAGAAATGACAAATATATCTTGAGGAATCAATTTCAAATCTCCACCATATCAAGATATCAAAATCACTTGTCCTAGGCATCAATTTCTCTTTCAAATAGTACTCTAATTCAGTCATGACAGTTTTTTGCTTTTGATTATCATGAGAAGCTATAAAACGATTGATGGATTTACAAATACAAATTACCCGGGACATATTATATATCTCAAATACACTTAGTTCTTCTTGTTTAAATACAATAATAATATGCAACGTCATGTTTAGATAATATTTATTTGAGAAAATACAAATACACTTTCATTAATCTCAAAGTGCATACAATTGATAGTGGTAAATACAAATTGATAGTCAGGATTAAGTTAAAATCCAAAAAAATTGCATAAGTAGAATTTAATTGTATAAATAGTTCAGAACTAGAAAGATTGAAAGAGGAAAATAAAGAAATGAGCAAGGAAGAGTAATTGATGAGTGCAAAGTTTATTTGCAAAATGAAGGATAAAAAGAGTAGTAAAATGCCAAATTAAATATCATTTTGCTGTTATTTATGGAACCTTGTGCACAATGCAGGCAAGTTGAGCAGAATAGCTGGAAAATGAAAAGAAGAGGAAATGACGTGGCAGAGCTGATGGAAATTGCTGGAATTGCTGGATTGGTGAAATTTACAATTATATGGACTGTCCATTGCAAATTACAAAAGTGTAATAGGATAGATTTGGATACCTTAACTTTTTTAAGGTAATTTAGGAAAGCTTTAACTTTTACACACAAGGACAAAAGTTGTTAGGGCTTGTCCCTTTTACCTTTTTGGGCACTATATAAGTGCTAGAATCTTTGAGACAAGGATAAAGTTTTTGGCTGATGATAATTTTTAGCAACAAATAGAATATTTTCAGGGCTTTATCTTATTCTTCTTCCCTTCCTTTTTTTTTACGATTTTTGCACTTTTTCTTCTACTATTTTTTTGCAATTTTGTTTTCTGTTTCTATCAATAATGGTGGAGCTACTGGAAGTTATCCACGTTGTGCTGCCATTGATTCTGATGGAGCATGAGTAGACCTTCAGCACAGGGTAAACGACCAGCTATGGTGACTGATTTCTAACCTTCTGTTCTTGTGAATATGTTGTGTAGTCTTATGGGTCATTATCAAAATATGGTTTTAATGCATTAGAGTCTTGATCAAACTCTATTTAAAGCTTGAATGTGACTTTGAGAAAAGTATGTTGAGGTAGTTTTACATTTTGATGCATTTTTAGCATATAATATATATATTTATGTTAGAAATGTCAAGTTAGGCCATACAAAAGAGTGTTGGTTCATGATCTAAATGGGCTTATGATTATACTTGAGTTTTTGATACATATAGATATGATCTTTAGCTTAAGTGTAATAAGTTTTTGACATAGAGATATACATCAATCCATTGCTTGTTTGAGAGCTAGATCTGCTTATACCCGTATTTCTATCCAGATATTTGTAAAACTGTGGAATATTGTTGGAAATCATAACTGGTGTTATTCTACCATTTGTCCTTTCATTCTGATATTTTGTTACCCTATGCAAACCCATCAACTCTGTTTTACTATTGCTAAATGTTTTTAGAAATATTTTGAAATTTATTTTGTTGCTTTATTACTGCTTAAATTAGCTGTAGGATATTAAAATCATCATTTTTTATAAAAACAAAGGAATCTTTAACCCTTTTTGCATAATATTAAAGTTTAACAAACTGCCCTGTCAATCCTTGTGGGAATGATACTCTACTCACACACTTTATCACTTGTTGACTAGTGCACTTGCTAGCAACTTAGCATTTAGTACTAACATAACAAGTTTTTGGCGCCATTGCCAGAGATTGATGTGTTTGGATGGTGATTAAGCTTTATTTTATCTTGAAGGTTTGATTTATTTGTTAACCTGTGTAGACTCTAGTTTATTTAGTTGTGACAGTGCATGCGTAGAGTAGGTCCTTCAAAATTTCTAAAAAAAATCCTGAGATCGAAAGAGCCTATAGACAAAGAAGCGGAGCAGCTAGAAGAGCTAGAAGGAGGCAAAGGGAATGAAATCTGGCTGAAGAGGCAAGTTAGCACAGGCTGCTGGACTGAACAATCACCCTGTGCCAGGAGCTGATTTAATACCCGTTGCAGACTTGATACTAGTAGCAGATATGCAGGAAGCATAGCCTAGACCATGGATGGAACCTTGTACACGCCCGATCAATGGAGTGCATACATCCTGTATTGTTCTACCTGATGAAGGGGAGAACATATTTAAAGTGAAAGCGTCAATAATACACATGCTCTAAGAGACGATACAATTTAGTGGATTGGCACATGAGGATCCTCATTGCCATATTCAAGATTTTATGAATTTGTGCAACACTTTCGGAAACAGCCTTGGGATTTCAAATGAAATTATCAGATTAAAGTTGTTTCCCTTTATGTTAAGGGATTGTGCAAAGGCATGGTTCAAGAATCTCCAACCGGGATCAGTTTCTTTATGGGAGGAGATGGAGACAGCCTTCTTAAGTAAGTATTTCCAACTGTAAAAGTTGATAAAGCTCAGAAATGAATTGTCACAATTTTGACAAGGCAAGAACAAAACACTTTCAGAAGCTTGGGAAAGATTCAAGTACTCATTGTGTAAAGTACCCAACCACGGAATTTCGAAGTAGATGTAAGTCCAGATTTTTTATTACGGGCTTCGTAATGCAATTAAAATCCAAATTAAAGTCGTGGCTAATGGTGAGTTAGATATCATGGGAGCCGATGCAATGTACAAGTTGATTGAAAAATTGGTGGCACAAAGCTACAAATAGCATGCAAGAGAAGAGGAGTATGAAGGAAGAAGCAATAAAGTGGTTACACAGCTTGCTGCCCAAGTTGCTGAATTGACTAAACAGATTAAAACAATGGGCAGTAGCAGCAACAATAGCAGTTTTGGTATGCACAAAATATAGGTAACCTATGCATTTTATAGAGGAGAGCATAGAAATATTAATTGGCAAGGTGGTGGTCAAATGTTCAACACCACACAAGAGCATTGTGACTATGTTGCAGGTAATCAACAAAGGCCATACGGGAACCCATATTCTAATACCTACAGTCCGAGTTAGAGAAACCATCCAAATTTTTCTTAGGATCCGCCACAAAAGCAAGTGCAGCCACTACAAATTCAGCCACCTCACCAGTATGCACAACCAAATCAACCACCATTTCAATATGCACAGCCAACTCAACCTCCATTTACACAACCTCCTCAACAATTCAACCACAGTATGGTCAATCTTCACAGCAAAATAAGGAGGAGAAGAAGCCATCCATGGAGGAAATGATGATGTAATTTATGAAGCAAATACAATCCTCCATCAAGAACTTGGAGACTCAAATGCACCAATTATCCAATGTGGTGATGTCAAAGAACAAGAGTGTACTACCAAGAAAATCTGAAGCTAATCCAAGGGAGGATATGAATGCAATAACCCTCAGATGTGGCAAGGAATTACCTGAAGTAAAAAGCAAGAAAAGAGATGAGGAAGCAGGGGATGCACAACTTAAGGAAGCTGAGACAGACCCTGTGCAGGAAACAGAGCAGAACCAGTAGGAAAAAGACCCTGTGTAGAAGGAGACTGAACCTATCCAAAAATCAGTAGCAAACTTGTGCCAACTAAGGAAAGTATACCTGTGTATCAACCCAAAATTCCATATCCCGAGAGGTTGAAGCAAACACAAGTGGATAAACAGTTTGCCAAATTTTTAGAAGTCTTCAAACGGTTGCACATCAACATTATATTTGCCAAAGCCTTGGCACAAATACCAATGTATGCTAAATTCCTCAAAGACTTGCTCACCAACAAAAAGAAGTTAGAGAAGGTATGAACTGTGCAACTCAATAGGGATTGTTCCACCATTCCCCAAAGCAAGCAACTTTACCTCAAAAGCTCAAAGATCTAGGGAGTTTTTCTATACCTTGAAACATAGGACATTTACATATTGAAAATGCCCTATATGATCTAGGTGCTAGCATTAACTTAATGCCATATTCCATTTATAAGAAGCTAGAGTTACAAGATCCATAACTTACTAGGATGTCCATTTAATTGGCTGATAAATCTGTAAGATATCCTAGAGGTGTTGTAGAAGATGTTCTCGTTATGGTAGATAAGTTCATATTACCCGTTGATTTCTTTGTGATGGACATAGATGAAGATTTGTATGTCCCAATAATCTTGGGTAGTCCATTTTTATCTACTGGAAAAGCATTGATTGTTGTGCATAAGAGTCAATTAATCTTGAGAGTAAATGATAAGCAGGTTGTGTTCAAAATGAATAAAACCGTTAAACATTCACCTTTAGCTGATGATTCATGTTTCTTTTATGCATTTACTGAGTTCTCATGGTTTAATTTGCAGGAGTTTAATGGTAATGTAGAAGTGGAGCAAAGCAAAAAGGATGAAGAAATGTTGAAATCTGATGGAAGTAGCATTAATACGGAGCAGACAGCAGATCAGACAGGCTGTAAAGAAGGTAGCCACATCAGTATAGACTTGGAGCACAGGCTGTATGCTTTTGAATCTCTAAACACTTCTTCCAAACTGACAACCAAATAATCCATTAAAGAACCTCCAACCCTTGAGCTTAAAACACTACCCTCCTACTTAGAATATGCCTACCTAAAACCTCGGATGAAATTACCCGTAATAATTTCATCCAAACTGACCCCTTTTCAAAAAGAACAATTGGTGAACATTTTGAAGAAATATAAGGGAGCTTTGACATGGAAGATTGAAGATATAAAGGGAATTAACCCGGGAGTGTGTGAGCATAGAATATTCATGGAGGAAAATCATAAACCATCGGCCTTGCCACAAGGGAGATTGAATCCGCACATGAAAGAGGTTGTAAAGGCTGAAGTAATCAAGCTCCTAGATATTGGGATTATTTATCCAATTTCGGACAGCACATGGATAAGTCCAGTTCAAGTTATGCCAAGGAAGGGTGGACTGATAGTAATGGAGAGCGCACAGGATCGGACATAGTTGTGTGGGTACCTGTAAAAAACTTAGCAGTAGCCTCAACTAGTACTTCTGTACAGCCTGTGTAAGATCTGGAGAAGGAGGAGCTAATTCGGTAAAATGCACAGCTTGCAGCAATAGTGGCATAGCTTCGAGAACAGCTTGAAGAAAGGGAGGCACAGTCAGATGGAGAGCAGACGATTGAGATCGTTGAGGACTTAATGGAGTCCATTTCTTTTTAAATTTTTCTACTGATTAAAATATTGCGCTTAAGCTCTGGTATGTTTTCTTAACCTTAGCTCTATTATTTCTTAATGTTTATTACTACTGTTACTGACATTAATATACATGTAATAAACAATGAGGACAGTGTTTATCTTAGAGTTAGAGGTAGGGGGTGCATGTAAATAGTAAAATGGTAAAGCTATAGAAATTCAACCTCAACTCATAGTTTGCTTGTGCTCATGTTGTGCTGATCTATATGAGCTGATATTGATTTAGCTGTGATTAGGGAAACAAAAATTCTTTAAGGCTATGTCATAGAAGTCTGAACCTGTGCACACTTAGCAGGCCAAATTTATTTTAGATTATGTTTTAAGTTTTGTATATCACCTACATCTCATGAACATTTTCTTGGTGAACTAAATATTTAACTTGAACCGTTGCATTATTTTAGAAGTAATAAAGAATTTTCTCTAAGAAAGTCTCAACAAGTAGGTAGGATAGGCCAATTATGAATCAAAAATTGCTAATTATAAATTGTTAGAAATTATAACCCAAAGTTGTTGGTTCCTAAATCTACTCCAACGTCTCCATAATAATAAATAAGTGCTACGCACATTCAAAATGGGATAAGAGTATTCAAAGCACTTTGATTATGTGAAGTGTTGAGTAATCGGAGGTACGTATCACAAATGCGCGATAATCGCGTCAAAAGATACTTGACGTATTCATTGAAATAGAGGAATCAACCAAAAATATAAAAAATACTTAAATGAAATAAAATGTTTTTTTATTATGAGTAACCCGTTCTTGCTTACGTTTGAGACAATTGATAAAAGTGGTTCTCTCTTGCTTCTCGACATGCATAGTTCAAGTGAATATTCGCTTATCTCAGAAATTGATTCATGAAAATTGTTAGTGATATATGTAAACTTCCAAGAAAAATAGCTTTGTTGTTTTGAAAAGAAAAGGTTATTGGTGTGTCCGTGTTCATGTGTAGTGACATACCTTAGGAGTGGATGTTTCCTTAGTTAACCAGTGATTTCAAGCATTGGTCCTATGCTTGAGGACAGCCAAAGTTTGAGTTGGAAGTATTTTGATGAGTGCAAAATTTATAGGGATAATTATATAAAAAAACCCTTGTGGTTTATCACTTTTGCAAATAAAACCTCTATGGTTTAGTTTGTTACAAATAAAACCCTGAGGTTTACCTCTTTTGCAAATAAAACCCATGTGTTTATTTTGTTACAAATAAAAACCTTGTGGTTTACCTCTTTTGCAAATAAAACCCCTGTGCTTTACCTATTTTTCAAATAAATCCTCCAGCCACATCATATTTTTGTACTTACTTGTAAGAAAAAAAAACCATATGGGTTTTATTTGCAAAAGAGGTAAACCACAAGGGTTTTATTTGTAACAAACCAAACACAAGGGTTTTATTTGTAAAAAGATATAACATCAGGGTTTTATTTGTAACAAACTAAACCACATGGGTTTTATTTGTAAAAGTGTAAACCATAAAGGTTTTTTTATATAATTATCCCAAATTTATATGCAAAATGAAGGATAAAATTAAAATCCCAATTAAATATCATTTTGCTGTTATTTATGGAAACCTGTGCACAATACAGGCAAGCTATGCAAAAATAGCTGGAAAATGAATAAAGAGGAAATGACGTGGCAGAGCTGATGGAAATTGCTGGATTGGTGAAAAATACAATTATATGGGCTGTCTATAGGAAATTACAAAAGTGTAATGTAGATAGCTTAACTTTTTAAGGGTAATTTAGGAAAACTTTAAATTTTACACAGAAGGACAAAAGTTGTTAGGGCTTGTCCCCTTTACCTTTTTAGGAACTATATAAGTGATGGAATCTTTGAGACAAGGATGACTTTTTTGGCAGATTATAATTTTCAGCAACAAATAGAATATATTTAAGGTTTTATCTTCTTCTTCCTCCCTTCCTTTCTTTTTACGATTTCTACACTTTTTCTTCGACTTTTTTTCTGTAATTTTTTTCTGTTTTGTTAATAATGGTGGAGCTACAGGAAGTTATCCACACTGTGCTGCCATTGATTCTGATGGAGCGTGAGTAGACCTTCAGTACAGGGTGAATGACCAGCTATGGTGACTGATTTCTAACCTTCTGTTCTTGCTAATATGCTATGTAGTCTTATAGGTCATTATCAAAATGTGATTTTATGCATTAGAGTCTTGATCAAACTTTATTTAAAGCTTGAATGTGACTTTGAAAAAGCATGTTTCGGTAGTTTCACATTTTGATGCATTTTTACCATAGAATATAGATATTTATGTTAGAAATGTCAAGCTAGGCCATATGTGAGAGTGTTGGTTCAAGATCTAAATGGGCTTATGATTATGCTTGAGTTTTTGATACATAGAGATATGGTCTTTAGCTTAAGTGTAATAGGGTTTTCGATATAGAGATATACATCAATCCATTGCTTATTTGAGAGCTAGATCTGCTTATACCCGTATTTCTATCTAGAGATTTGTAAAACTGTGGAATATTGTTGGAAATCATTGCTGGTGTTGTTCTACCTTGTGTCCTTTCATTTTGATATTTTATTACCTGTGCAAACCCATATGCTCTGTTTTACTGCCGTTAAATGTTTTTAGAAATCTTTATAAATTTATTTGATTGCTTTATTACTACTTAAATTAGATGTAGGATATTAAAATAAGCATTTTTATAAAAATAAAGGAATCTTCAAACCTTTTTGCATAATATTAAAGTTTAACGAACTGCTGCGTCAATCCTAGTGGGAATGATACTCTACTCACTCACTTTATTACTTGTCGACTAGTGCACTTGCTAGCAACGTAGCATTTAGTACACGCAACAGTAATTTAATTACTTGGAAACTTGACAAAGAACAAGGTTTGAACAGTTATGAGGCATTACATGTAAAGAAACCAACAACTAAGAAAAGTAGCAAATGACGTATTGAGATTTGAAAAATTAGAACTGAACTGAGTCTAAGAAGTAACTTAGAACGAGAACTTTTAGGTTAAAGTTTAATAGGGTTTTAAGTTTTTGGCTTTAGATTTAGGCCTTATATGGTTTGGGTTAAAATAAAAGAATTTTGTAATATAATTTATATATAGGAAATAGAAATTTAATCTATGTATATTTTTAAAAAAATTATAAAATATATATATATTTCGGGTATTAATCGGGAAAAATCCATGGATTTCGGGTGGCTTATCGGGGATCAGCATTGGATTTTTATCGGATCGAGGGTATAACATCCATGTCCATATCCATTTACTTCTAGGTTTTAAAAATTACATTTACTCCTCGTATTGCATTTAAAATATAACCTCAATTATCCACCTTATCGAGCTAGACCTCTGCAGATTTTGAGTATTTCTCACCCCGTTTACATCCCAGTATACATTAGAAAAATTGCACTGAGTAAAGAGTACTGAGTAGACCTGTCTATGGCCCTAGTACTACTAGGCTTGGGTTGGGCCTGATGGGCCCAAAAGAATATTTAAGCCCAACTCAGGCCCGACCCGCCTCTTTCTTTTACGGGTTTGGGACGGGCCCGAGCAAAAAAAGCATATTTTGAGTCCGACGGGCCATACAAGCCCATTTGAGACACCACATTTAATTAAACACCAAAATATGTTTAAATTTAATTAAACTAAATCCATTCAAAATTCATAATCAATACATAACACATTCAAATATTCAATAAACGAATTCAAATATATCATCTCCACATTTTCTTATCAAATTACAATATTTATAGTTTTTATTAGTTTATAGAACTTTCCACAATTTTGATATATTGGACTCAACTCAACTCAAGCCTTAATCCCAAGTTAATTGGGGTCGGCCGCATGAATCCTTTGTCTCCATTCGGTATGAATTTTGGTAAGCTCCTCTGATATTTGTAAATATCGCAAATCATGCTCAATAACTCTACTCCAAGTAAGTCTAGTCCTACCTCCACCTCTTTTACTCACACCTACCCCTACGCTCTCTAATCTTCTAACTGGAGCATCTACGGGCCTACGTCTAACATGCCCAAACCATCTCAAATGTCATTCTCTCAATTTCTCCTCAATACCTACTACTCTCGCCTTCTCCTTAATAATCTCATTCCGAATTCTATCTATTCTAGTATGCCCATACATGACATCCTCATCTCCGCCACTCCTTTTTTTGACACATGTTGTTCCTTTGCTGTCCAGCACTCGCTACCATACATCATAGCGGGTCTTATTACGGTACAGTAAAATTTTCCTTTCAAACGAAGAGGAACCTTACGGTCACAAAGAACACCCATATCAAGTCTCCGTTTCATCCACCCCGCTTGTATCCTATGGCTCACGTCTCCATCACAACCCCCATCCGCTTGTAAAATCGAGCCAAGATACTTAAAAAGCGGGTTATGAGGCACTACTTAACCTTGTATACTAACTCCTACATCCCTAGTAGACCTCCCACTAAAACCACAGTGCATGTACTCAATTTTGGTTCTACTAACTTTAAGACCCTTCGCTTCTAAAGTACTTTTCCATAGCTCTAATTGTCTATTAACTCCTTCTCTAGACTCATCTATCAGTACTATATCGTCCATAAACATCATACACCATGGCATTTCTCCTTGGATATGCCTAATCAACTCATCCATGACTAGGGTGAAGAGGTAAGGGCTTAAGGCAGATCCTTGATGCAACCCAATTGAGATAGGGAAATCTTGAGTATCCCCCCATGCTGTCCAGAAACTAGTTGTTGCCCCTTCATACATATCCTTCAGCGCTTGGATATATCTCACGGACACTCCTTTACGCTCTAGCACCCACCATAAAAGCTCTCTAGGGACTCTATCATAAGCCTTTTCGAGGTCAATAAACAACATATGTAAATCTTGCTTCATATCTTAATACTTCTCCATCAAACTATGAATGAGAAAGGTTGCCTCCATGGTAGACCTCCCAGGCATAAATCCAAATTGGT
>CAOJCR015940559.1:0-12118 GCA_948330485.1 Euphorbia neoarborescens
TTTTATTTTCAAAATCAAATAAAATAAAATAAAAATATTTTAAATTTTTGAATTTTGAATTTTAAAAATTAGCCCTACCTAAGCTATTGTCTTAACTCGTTCCGGCTAATATGGGAAAATTTTTCAACTTAGACTTTTAAAATTTTTATACGGGTCATATATTTCTAGAGCTTCTCATCTGAGTCATTCGAGGAACATCATACATACAATAGGTCGAAGAATGCCGATTCATCATAGACCTAGGGCAAAGAGCCGGTGCTCACAGTTTCCCCTCATATGACTGGATTCATTGACTGAATACTGAACACGATAGTGAGCGTAGAGAATACTTACCTGGGTGATGAGTCGTCAAGATCTAATCTTGTGAAAGCAAAGTCCTCTGGAAGTTATGGAGTTTTGCGTGATACGAAGTTGCGGGGGATGTCATGCCCCTAGATTCGTCTTTACCTGAATATGCATAAAATGATGTGATGTTTGAATGAAATGCTTTCATCACTTAATCGAGTATTTTGGAACAAAAATTTTTACCCCTTCGATTAATGATAAAAGTATGAGTCTGTCCGAAAAGCACGTCTATGAATGTTATGTTTATCTATGGAGTTAAGATGATAGCCTCGGTTGTTATAACCTAAGATGGAGTTTGAGTCAAGAAAGTCTGTTGGCTTTGATATGGGGTCTAGGCCAGAGTTTGAGTCAAGGTGGTGTAGGAACATTATGACCTGTGTCGGGGTCTAAGTCTGATGGCTTCGATACTCAATCAAGGCCGGAGTTTGAGTCAAGGTGGCGTAGGAACGTTATGACCTGTGTCGGAGTCTAAGTCTGATGGCTTCGATACTTGATCTAGGTCGGAGTTTGAGTTAAGGAAGTCTACTGGCTTCGATACTGGATCTAGGCTGGGGTTTAAGTCAAAGAAGCCTAAGTCAATGGCTTTGGTTGTTATGCCTTAGTCGGAGTTTGAGTCAAGAAAGTCTGAGTCAATGGCTTTGATACTGGATCTAAGCCGGAGTTTGAGTCAAGGAAGTCTACTGGCTTTGATACTGGATCTAGGCTGGAGTTTAAGTCAAAGTAGTCTGAGTCAATGGCTTTGGTTGTTATGCCTTACCCGGAGTTTGAGTCAAGGAAGTCTGAGTCAATGGCTTCAATACTGGATCTAGGCCGGAGTTTGAGTCAAAGAAGTCTGCGTTAATGGCTTTGGTTGTTATGCCTTAGGCTGGGGTTTGAATCTGAGAGTTTGAGTCTAATGGCTTCGGTTGTTATAACCTAGACCGGAGTTTGAGTCTGAGAGTGTGAAAGTCAAGGATATGATGCAGCATGCATGCAGATGATATGAGCGACACCCCACACCTAGGAGGTATCTTAATGCATGATTCGAATGCATGTTTCAAATGCATGCAGACGCTTTTTTTCTCTTTGATTTGCAACGTATATGGGTGTCCCAGCGTGTCTGGATGCTGATTTTGAGGCCCCTAACGCGTAGAATCCGAGATCAGGCCGGTACTTTGAAGTCTTTTGGTCCGACAATAGACTTATTGACAAGGAATATTTGCTTCATTCACTGTTTGGCAAGAGTTATATTGAGGTTTGCCCAAGCCGCCCTTTTAAGGGTTTCAGCTGGGGTTCTCAAGTTTTGTTTAGTTTTTTTTTACAATGCTCTAATTTTTTTCTGGACCGCCGGGGTTGCCCGGTTTTTTCTCCAGCAAGCTGCTCTAGTTTTTGACCGAAGCGTCGGGATACCCCAATTTTCACTCCGACGAGTGTATTGTCCTAACTTTTTTTGTCGCCCCAAGGGGTTTTCGGCTTATTGATATTTTACCTGTATGGGTAAAAAGCAGACAATGGTTAAGCAGAAGCGTGTGACATTTCAGATTTTGAGTTTGCAACTAGCTTCGAAGTCTTTTAATGCAAGCTTAAATGGATGATTGTTTAGAGACACTTCACATGCATTCATCGTAATAGTTAGATAATGTTTTGAGCACTAAAACACTTCATTGATGAAATTAGTCTGAACATTACAAGATACGAAAAGGTACATGTCATGCCGACTTATCCCCTGACGTGAAGCGTCCTTTTCGGTTTTTCACTTCACTCTCTCTTCACACTTTTGCCTAAGCCCCCCCGAGGGCTTTTCAACTTAGCCGATTTTCTGAATTTCTGAATTTCTATTTTTTTACACCATATAGTGTTTCAAGTGATCCTGATTGACTGGATGTGTAAACTCATTGCCGTCCAAGTTTGTCAGCTTTACTGCACCTTTCTTCAATATTTGTTTAACCAAGAAAGGGCCTTTCCAGTTAGGCTTAAACTTTTCCCGCGCATCTGTGTGGACATGGCGAAGTTGTTTCAGGACCAGATCCCTTGGCTTCAGCGGGTGTCTAAGGTGTCTTACCCTTCTGCCATAGGTCCTAGCCATCCTTTGCTAATACATCTGGAGATGGTCTAGCGCCTTGAGTCGGGTTTCATCAACTTGATTCAACTGTTTGTATCTGGCCCGAGCCCACTCTAGTTCTGGCAATTCTACTTCCAGTGTAACTCTAAGGGATCTAATCTGTAATTCAATGGAAAGGACTGCCTCTATTCCATAAACTAGGCTATATGGGGTTGCCGCTGTCGGAGTGTAGACTCCAGTTCTGTATCCCCATAAAGCTAAGGGAAGTTTTTCTGCCCAGTCTCCGTATATAGTCATCATTTTGCACAAAATGTTCTTCAAAGTTTTATTAGCGACTTCTACGGCACCGTTCGCCTGTGGTCTGTATGGTGAAGATCTGTGGAGTTCAATCCCATGTTCGGCTAATAGTTCCGCAGTTGCCCCTTGGAACTGTACTCCATTGTCAGTTACCACGTGATGAGGAATTCCATATCTGGTAAAGATTTCTCTCTTAATGAACTTAGCCATAGTCTTAGCCGTAATGCTTGGATAGGACTTGGCTTCGACCCACTTCGAGAAATAGTCGACCGCAACAATTATTTACCGATGTCCGTTTGAAGCTGGAGGATGGATCTCTCCAATGATATCTATTCCCCAAGATGAGAAAGGCCAGGGTGTAGCAAGGCTTTGAAGTTCCATTGGCAGGAGATGCTGTAAGCTCCCATGAATCTGACATTCGTGACATTTCAGTACCTCTTGAATACAGTCCTGCTGCATGGTCAGCCAAAAGTAACCCTGTCTCATAATCTTCTTAGCCAGAGCCACCCCATTCATGTGTGACCCACATTGCCCGGAGTGTAGGTGTTTCATGATATTCTTAGCCTCGGTTTCCATTAGACATCTGAGTAAGACACCTTCTGATGTACGTTTAAATAATTCACCTTTGAATAACCTGAATTCAGCAGATAGCTTTCGGAGTGTGTTTTTTTTCTGAATTACAGGTGCCCTCGAGATATTCCCCTGTTTCCAATAACCGCTGAATGTCAAAATACCAAGGATTCTCCTCGACTGTTGACACTGAAACAGACACATCCTCAAAATATGGCTTCTTGTCAATGGCTTTATCGGGCTAGCCACTGGGCCTTCCCACATGGATGACAGTGTAGCAAGGGCATCAGCCATCTGATTTTCTTCTCGGGGCATGTATCTGAATTCATATCTTTCGAACCTGAGGATCTTTTCAGATGCAATCTCTATATAGGGCCGAAGTGATTCTTCCCTAACATCCCACTCTCCACAAATCTGCTTAATGACCAGCATTGAGTCCCCGATCACAATGACATCTACTGCTTTCAAGGCAATCAAAGTATCAAGTCCGAACAAGCAAGCTTCATACTCCGCCCCATTGTTTGTGATTGGGAATTCTAAACGTTTGGATAGGGGAATAACCTCTTTTTCAGGAGTGACAACAACAACCCCAAGACCTACCCCGTGTTTGTTAATAGCCCCGTCGAAATGCATTATCCACTGGCTAAGTTCAGTCGTGATAATGGCCAACTGTTCATCCGGGAAATCCAGGTTCTCCACATAATCAGACTCAATCGGCTGTTGAGTCAAGAACTCTTCCACTGCCATTCCCTTGATGACCTTCTTGGTGATATAGACCACATCAAATTCTGATAAAAGCAGTAACCATCATGAAAGTTTTCCTGCCAATGCTGGGTCCTCAACTAAGTACTTCATCAGATCAGTTTTGGCAACAACGATGATCTGGTATGATTGGAAGAAATGGTGAAGCTTCTTCGTCAACCAAACCATTGCTGCACATGTCTTCTCAACTAGGTTGTACCGACATTCATAATCCAAAAACTTCTTGCTGAGGTAGTAAATCAGGAATTCATGCCGACTATCATCTTCTTGGGCCAACATTACCCCTACTACTAAATTGCAATGAAAGGAATTCGACAATGAGGTTTTTCTATCTATCCTTCTCTTTATGACTTGAATGATGAATATGGATCCAACAAGGTTATGGTTAAATTTACTTTTATTTTTCGCTGCATGTATGAGCAACCACAAAAACCAACGGTGGTATCAGAGCCGCTTGTTCTATCATTCAAATCACATATGCCCTGATAAAGATGTGACATATATGATATGCTATTCTGGTATTATACGTAATTAGGATTGTAAAATCAATTTTAAGGTGCTAATCAGATTGAATGGATGTTTTTCTGCATTGGAATTTGACTAATCGATTTTAGTACTAAAACACGAGGTCGTGTTACAGAATATAAGATCGTGTTTTATGGAACACGGTATGTTTTTAGAAACATGACGTCATATTCATTTAGAATAATCGATCATCGATTTTAGTACTAAAACACGAGGTCCGTTACAAAATATGAGGTCATGTTTTAGTGAACAAAGCATGTTTGCAGAAACACAAGGTCGTGTTCATTCAGAATAGTCGATCGTTGAACTCAGTATAGAAACACGAGGTCATGTTTCATAACACACGACGTGTTTATAAAATACGAGGTCGTGTTTGGATCTGTTCAATATATATGAAATTTTCTAAAAGTGAATTGTTCATTTTTTGATAAGGAAATTTTTCTTTCAGGGGGCGCTGCCCCCTGAAATCCCCATGAGGCACCACCCCTCGACCCCATCCGATAACCGGCTAGTGGAACTGTCATGCTGGCTCTTCGGAGTACCTTAAAATTAATTTTTAAATTAATCCAACTGATAAATATATGCTATAATTTGTTATAACATGATTGATTATCTTGCATTGTGCATAGCATTGGCCCTTTTTACACTAATGGTAGTTTATTTAATTTTTGCAAAAGTTGTAATTATTAAATAAGGCCCACGTGTCATTTTATTTTTATTTTAATTTTATTTTACAAAGAAGTACCATATGGAGGCACTTACCGTGGTGAAGAGAAACATGAAGATGGTTCTGGGCGATTTCATGAAGATGTAAATACCTAGGATTGACCATTTGATTATTGTATTGGCTTACAAAGATCAAGTTAGTTTAAGGGCCATGCTATGTCACGTTTACTTTTATGTTTTATTTATATGCCATGTGTATGTGATAACATGCTTTAGTAAGACTTAAAATGTAAGAGATTAAAATCAACTTCAAACTCTTATTTGAAATTTTAAATCTTATGACACCCAATTTTAAGCACTTGTTAAGGCTTTAATCACCATAATGTATGATTTGCCAAAGTAAATTGAATGTGGTTATTTTAGAGAGGCAAGGTGAGTAATGGTTCTACTTATTTGTTTAAAAATGGTTAGATTTAATTGGGCAATCAAGATGGTTTTGGGCCTCAGGCATATAGATGGGATCTAAACATGTTTAGACATATGATGTCTAAGAACCATAAAGATCTAAGAGTTGCATGTGATGTAATCGGTAAGAGTTATCTACCTTAATAACTTGATTTTAAGTGTCATGCCAAAGTTGACTTAAGATTAAGTGAAATATGGATCTTAGCCTACAAAATTTATTTGATTGAAAAGGTTGTTAAATTTAGTGGGAGTTATTAATCAATTATTTGTCATTAATGTAGAAGGCAAACGCCAATAACAATTCATTTTCTCTGCGATCTATTCTTAAGAAGGACAAATTGAATGGAACTAACTTCCTTGATTAGTTTTAAAATTTGAGAATTATTCTCAAACAAGAGAGGAAGTTGTATGTTCTAGATGAACCTCTACTTGCTGAACCACCACCAACAACTGCTACAAGAGCACAAAAGGATGCTTTTGCAAAACATCAAAGTGATGTTGTAGTGTTGCATGTCTGATGCTTACTACAATGGCTCCAAATCTTTAGAAGAATTTGGAACTACTTAATGCATATGAGATGTGTCAGCAGTTGTAGGAAATGTTCCAAAAGCCAAGCACCAGCCATGTTTTGATGGTTCAAAAGGGAAAGGGTAATAAAGAAGAAGGGGAAGGCACAAAAGAAGTGGGTGCCTAATGCCAAATCAGTTGGCAAAGGAAAGACTCCAAAAGAAGGGACTTGCCATTCCTACAATGAACCAGTTCGTTGGACAAGAAATTACAAGCTCTACTTGGAAGAATTGAAAGAGAAGAAGAGCAGTGAGACTGCTGCTTCAGGTATCTATGTTACAGAATTTAACTATTCTGTCTCTATTTTCTACTTCTTGGGTATTAGATACTGGATGTGGATCTCACTTTTGTATAAATGTGAAGGAACATAAAAGGAGTTGGAAACTTTTGAAGGGAGAGGTGGACCTGCGAGTGGGTAATAGAGAAAGGGTCGCCCCTCTTACTGTTGCAAGTTATGAACTTGTTTTTTTGTCTAATGGGCTTATTTTAACTTTGAATAGTTGTTATTTTATCCCTGCTATGAGCAGGAATATTATCTCTTTTTCTTGTTTGGACATGAATAGTTTTTTTATTATTAAGGATAATAATTTCTCCATTTATTATAAGGACATATTTTATGCAAATGTATATTTACATAATGGTCTTTATATTTTGAATCTAGATAAGAATATATAAATGAGCCTATCCATAATATAACTACTAAGAAAAGTAGACCAAATGATACTGTGAGCGAACGACCTTTTTGACGAAAAGAAAAAAAATAAATGTTTGACATTTTTACTTTAGAAAATGATTTGAGTTTGACATAAGTAAGCAAGTAAACAAGTGAATGAATGAAAAAATTGGTAAATAAAAGGAAAAGTTTGGTTTGAGAGAGTAAAATAAATCCTTAGACAATCAAATACGCATATGAACACGAGCCTTCTGATTTTGATTTAAAAGAAATTCAAATTTTTGGAAAAAGAAAATTAAAGTGTGAAAAGAAAACATTTTAGAAGAAATTCGGACTCGAATCTCTTGAAAACGATGTTTGGAGTCGCCACCCGGTTCCATGCTCTATCGAAAATTAATTCACGACATTTCTCAGATTCTAAGTCTCGAATCCAAACCGTGATCCAGAGATCAGGTTTGGACAAGACATCTACTTATCCTTTTTCAAAAGGCTTATGAAAAGAAATTGACGACATTTTGAAAACGAAGTACTTTTATATGTAAAGAACCTAAATTCATTTTAATCTTGAATTTATGTGAGCGTGCGTATGAAAGCAATAAATAAAGTGCGAAAAATTAAAACAAATTATACAAAAATATCAAATCACAAAACCTATCTACGGAGGTTTTACATCCAAATGAAAAGGGGGAACGGAGGAAACATATATAAACATATATAATAAAAGCGCGAAATTAAACAGGTAGCACATAAGCACGACGTGTTGTGGCAATCAATATGGTGTGTTACACATAAGCACGACATGTTCACAGGTATTTTTCCAGATTTGATTCCCAAAAGCTCAACACATCGACATGTTTATGAAACACGGCGTGTTATGCCATGTAACACAGCATGTTATCATGTAACACGGCGTGTTATATAGCAGTTTTACATTCGATTTATTTTCTTTCATCCAAAAATGTTATCCGGGGACACAAAACCACCTTGGGATGTCAAGGACTTAAAAATTTACCATTTTTAACAATATTGGAGGTGATCTTACCACAAAAATGCAAACTTTACACAAATTTGAACTCAAAAAAGACATATCCAGTTTTAGCCCCATTTTAAAACCATTTTGGCTCAATTTAGATCCATTTTCACCCTTATCAACTCCACTACAATCAGGAAACATAAAGAAAGTCCAAGGATTGGTTGTTTTAACCATTCTTAGCCTTAGGATGGTTTACACATATCTGTTTTTTTATTTTTAGTCAAGCTTTACATACTAAAACACAACAAACAAGATTCTTAGCATATATAACATAAAAAGAAGTGTTAAATGGAAGTTTTGAGCTCAGATTTTTACCCTTGTAGCATGTATTGCACGAGTTAGAGAGTTACATGTCCCGAGTTATCCCGATATCAAAAACGAGCACCGAAGCAAATGTTTACCCAAGAATCTTCTGTAAAGGTCTTTAACTCACAAAAGGAGGAGATTTATAGAAGAAATATCCCCCTTTTTAGAGTTTTTTCAAGGAGTTTTTAGTTGTGGTGAAGGAGTTTTGGACTTTTATAAGACAAAGGAGAGGAAAGGAGAAGTCTTTTTTAGAATATGGTGGTTGTGAAAGGAGAGGAGACACCCAGAAAAAGGGAGAGCTTGCTAAGTAAAGAAGGGGAAGGGAAGAAGAAGAATAAGAAGAAGAAAGATAATGGTGAAGGAAGAGTTGGAGAGGGAGAGAAGAACTTGAAGGTGAAGGTTGAAAGGAGTAGATACCTCCAAAAGGAATGAGAGAACTTGGCTTTGGAAGGAGATGAAGATGTTTTTGAAATAGGGAAAGGTAAGCTCTCTTTTTGCTGAATGTTTTTCTGGTTCTTAGGTTGAAGAAGAAGGAAGGGAAGGAGGCTTGAGAGTTAGGAAAAGATGCAGAAAAAGGCTTGAGAGAAAAAGGGGAAAGAGTGAGTTGTTTTCTAGAGAAATGAGTTGTGTGTTGTTGTGTTAAGGGAGCTGAATCTTTTTTTTAAACTTTCTAGCTGAAAATCACGTTCCTATCCATCCCCATTTTTTCAATTTTCTGCTGAAATTTTCCTTATCTTTTGATCTTGTCTACACCCAAAATGGCATAGGATCAACACCCTTTTCCACTTTATCTCTTAAGGAACCTTTCCTTAACAAGATACCCACTTTTTATTTGATTTTCTTTTCCAAATTGAGACATAAAATCTGATTTTTGAGGTAGGAAAAAGGATTCACTTGGTTGGGTTTTTGGATTGGTTGGGTCCAATTGGGCTTTGGTTTCGCACACTCTTTCCCCAGCTAGGGTTAGTAAAATTGTTCGAGAAAACACTTGATTCGGTTCCTTCTTCACGCGGACATCGAGACCCTCGGGTTTTTCTCAACTAACTTGAGTAAATACACAAGAGTAAAATGACATCGATAAGTGTCGATTTCATCATCGATCTAGGAAAAATCCCGTGCTCACAGACTGCCCTCATGTGATCGAATTTGAGGGTGGAATTAGAGAACACGATAGAGGGAGCAAGGGATCTTACCCAATGCATATATGTGGAACAAAGTATGTATGAAGTGTCATATTCATGCATAGAACCACAAGACGCATAAAAAACACACAAGTTACGAACCGTAGTCAATAGTAAGTCTCGTGGTAAGAGAGCACAAGTCGTAGGTCATGGCAAATCGCGTGGTAAAAAAGCGTAAGCCGTAGATCATGGTGCAAAGAAGGCCAAAAAAATAGATAGGTGGCTGGAACTACCGGTCATGAATTTTCATTTACAATTGATAGTTTTGATAACAAAAAATTTTACCCCTTCAATTGTAAATGAAAATGAGGGCATGTGTATGGGACAGATGATTGCATGAGCATGATCTGATGGAATAGAGGTAAAAAGTTTAAGGAAAGTGACTGGCAAGTGAGGCACTGCAGGACAAATACATAGACAACATTTAGGACTGAGAATTTGTGATAGCTGGTGTAAATACAGGCTCATTTTTATTCATCAATCGACAGTTTTGGTGACAAAAATTTTTGCCCCTTTGATTACTAGGTAAAAACGAGCTCTTGGTTCTTGGGTTTGACATTTATTACGACATAACCCTTGTCATGGTTGCTTCCGACAAGTCGGGCTTTCGACCAAGCATGGCAATTAAAGATAATAAAAAATCCATGGTGGGGCTGGCAAATGCATCTGCTTTCTTGCTATTGTTAGCCAAGGGCTTCCAAGGTGCTGTGTAGTGGCTAGGAGGCTCTGATTTGGATTCTGAAGTGGGATAAATGTACTGAAGTGCTCTAACTTTTTCTTGGACCATCGGGATGCCCCAGTTTTTTCCCCAGCGAGCTACTCTAACTTTTGATCGGACTGTCAGAATGCTCCTATTTTTTATCTGACAAGCTGTTGTCCTAACTTTTTAGTTGGGGTGCCATTTTTCGGTTTTCACCCTAATGGACTCTTTTTTTAGATGCGTAATAGAGTAGTAAACAAAACATGAAATGCTTGACAGAACACTTAGGAGATATAAAATTTTCTTCGAGCTTTATTTCCTTATTGAAATTACACAGTACATGGACATTCATTACAAGTTCTAAACACCCATACACAATATTGATGAAATGTAATTTGGGAACCAAAATTACTCCAAAGAGTTACACAAATCGCACTACCTCACCCTCAGATGGATTGGGTCTTTGGGTGGTAACCCTCGTCACTCGGTTTGGGTAGGTGTTGTGAGGTTATGTCTCTCTCTGAGATTCTACACATGGTATATCTTTAGTCGGTCCTAGTTAACTGGGTTCACAAACTCATTACTGTCCATGTCCATTATCATCATCGCTCCTTTAGATAAGACTTTCTTTACCACACACGGCCCTTCCCAATGGGGCTTGAACTTGCCACTTACATCTATATATGTGGGCTTGAGATGCTTTAATACTAGATCTCCCGGCTTTATCGGTTGCTCAGATTTCTTAACCCGTTTGTTGTATGCTCGAGCCATACATTGTTGGTACAACTGTAGCTTTTCTAAGGTTTGTAAGCATTTCTCATCTACCATTGCTAGTTGTTCATATCTATTCTTGACCTAGTCTGTCTCTCGCTGTTTAGCTTCTAGGGCTACTCAGAGTGACTTGAATTCCATCTGTACCAGTAAGACTGCCTCAATACCGTAAACAAGTGAGTATGAGGAGGCTCCCGTTGGTGTCCTGTAGCCCCGTAAGGCATAAGGTAGTTTCTCTACCCAGTTCCTATATTCGGATACCATTTAGCACAAAATCTTCTTGATGGTCTTATTCTCAGCTTCTACTGCCCCATTAGCTTGTGTCCTGTATGGCAAGGACTAGTGATGTTCGATGCCGTGCTTTATGAATAATGGTGCTATTGCCCTTTAGAACTAAACCCCGTTATCTGTTACTACATGATGGGGAATCCTATATCTGGAGAAGATCTGACATTCGATGAACTTGTCCATATTATTTGCAGTGACGGTGACATATGAAGTAGCTTCTACCCACTTGGAGAAGTAGTCCACTGCTACCACGATAAATCTATGACCATTTGAGGTTAGCGGTCGAATCTCCCGAATAATGTCAATGCCCCAGGCAGAGAAGGGCCAGGGCATTGAGTGGTTGTGGAGTTCTGCAGGGGAAAGATGCGAGATATCCCCATACATTTAGCATTCATGGCAATTCTTGACTTCCGCTATACAGTCGTCTTACACCGTAGACCAGAAATAACCTTGCCTTAAAATTTTTTTTATCAGAGATACCCCATGCACATATGGCCCGTATGCCCCAGAGTGCACCGGTTGCATTACTACTTTAGCCTCTTCTTCTGTCAAACAATTTTGAAGGAGCTCTTCGGCCGCCCATTTATACAACTGCCCATCCGTATGTCTGAACTATGCTGCTAGCTTTGGGAGAGTATCTTGGTCTGAAGGATCACTATCTGCAGGGAACTGGCCTGTTACATTATGTCAGAGAACCACGACTGGTTGTTTACCGTAAGAGTGCATGCTTGGGAAGTGTTGAAGTAGGGTCGTGAAGCTATGGTCACTATTAGAGGGAACAAAGATTGTCAATTCAGACCTCCCCAAAGTGATGATAGTATGGCCAAGGCATCTTCCATTCTATTCTTATCTCAAAGAGCGTGCCATTAAAGACAGACGGGGATGTTTCAGCTCAATTCCCTGATAGCTTCTAGATAAGGCTTGAGAG